>CAUYQG010207751.1:0-17948 GCA_963574415.1 Tarsius wallacei
GACAGAATGAGACCCTGACTCAAAAAGTGAAATGAAGTAAAAAGTATGCAGGCCATGCTATTCATGGCATCACAGGGAAGCTAGTCCTCCTGGCTGCTCCAACCAAGGGGAAGAGCCAGAAGAGCTCCAGGTTCTGGGAGAGGCGCTTCATGCCAGTATGTGCCACCTTGCTGGCGCATACTGCCCATCTCTTAAATGGGGGCCTCGAGAAGAACAGCGTGCCTGTGCACATCTCTTGTGGGAACACATGAATTAATGTTCAAAAGGTCGTCCGTGATGCCCAAAGGGAAAGCACAAGGGGTTGCACTTTCTAGAGCATTGTTCTCGTCATGATCCCTCCAGACCACGCACTGCGCTTTGTGAAATAAACATAACCTGTTTCATTCTTCTAATAATGACACAGAGCTGTGTGGTTGTTCTTTTAATTACAAAGAGCACGCAGTAAATTGCATAATTACTGTTTATATTAGTCTACTTGTAAAGGCCAAAACATAATCTTATGGTACCAAATAAGGATTCGTCATTAGCAAAACTTAATAACAGCCCTCCCTCCACATGGATCCCGATGTGGTCTTAATAATGGGAACCGTGACCAGAGTGCTCACAGAGCACTAGGTGCTGCCTTTTGGAGTTGCTTGTGTTGTCTGCCGCACACCCCTTGTGAGGAAAGGCGAGGGAGGAGCTGTTGGCAGCCGGTCCCCCTTCATAGATGGGAGGACTGGCTCAGTAGGCTTCCACGAGTTCACCGGGGCAGCCATGGAGCTGGACCTCCAGCCTTCCACAGGCAGTTCTGGGGAAGTGCTGTCTAGGGTGTGGGTAGGTGCCAGGCCCGGCTGCACACAAGTGAACAGAGGACTTTGTTGTTGCCATGCCAGAGCGTCCCTGAAGTGGATCCAGCCGCGACCATGCCCAGGTCCCAGTCACAGCAGAGGACAAGTGCTGGCTCCTATTCCTCGCCTCCTCCTGCTCCCTACTCCGCTCCGCAGGCCCCAGCTCTGAGTGTGACTGGCCCCATCACGGCCAATTCAGAACAGGTACTTGCATACTTCCGGGCCAAAGGCAAACCAGCTGACCGTCCTCATTCATCTTTCCAGGAGATATGTACAGAGGCCTCCCCAGGCCAGGCATTGTGCTGGGTGTCAGGGACACAGAGCTGAAGGGTGCCCAGTCCCTGGGGGAGACAGATGCCAAGGCAGTCATGACAGAATGTGGTCATGCTGCAGTGAGGAGCAGAGCCGAGTACTCAGAGTTGTGAGCCTGGAGTTGAGCAGGGGTGAAAGGCAGCTGGGGAGCTGACACATCGAGTGTCCTGAAACAGGAGTGGGACTTTGTCAAATGAGGCTTTGGGCACAGCAGTGGCATCAGCATAGTGGAGGTGCTAGGCACAGGGCTCTCTTGGGGAACAGCAGGTGGCTTGACTAGGTGCATATGTAAAGCCCAGGTCAGGGAGGAAACAGTGGCAGAAAGTGAGGCCAAAAGTATGGGAGCACAGTTGTGCTGTGATAGGCTGGGCTTGTCTGTCATGCAGAGGCTTAGATCTATCCTGAAAGAAATGTCAGCCATCAGAGGCCAGTGACCTGCCTTTATCCCAAACACTGCTCACCTTCCCTGGGTTACTTCCTGATAAGCTAATGCAGTTTTAACCCAAACTGGATTTTTTAGATGGATTGTGGGCTGCTTTTTAAATGAATCCATAATTTCCATTAGTTACAATTTGAGAATTGGTCAGACTTGAAAAAAAACTATCAAGATTTATATTTTCAAAATCCTTATTTACTGTTTGTGGTAATGTCATGACTATGGAACCTCATTGAAGCAGAGGGGTCCAGTGATTGTGTGTAGGTTATGGCAGTGTTGTGCCAGGGCCGTGCCCCTTTCACTTTTCTTCTACCTCTGAGGAGGGAGCACAGCACTAGCAGGAGGTGTGAACTCAAAGTCACACAGGCCGGGGAGTGAGACCCCACTCTGCTACTCACCATGAGGCTTTGGGTAGGACGTTTAACCTGCCTCTTGTCAGTAGAACAGGTGATCCTTCCCTCTTCCCACAGGGCGGCTGTGGGATTGACAGGCAGATAGAAGAGGTCCTCTTGGTGGCCACCCAAGTGCTATGTGCACCTCGGGGGAAGAGGCCCAAATCCACAGCTGAAACGCAAGGTTTGCAGTAACTGTGGATCTGGTTCACTGAACTCTGCCCCTCCTCGTTACTCATGAAGGCCAGAGCCTTTCTAAAAATGGGGAAGTGCTGGGCTCGGTGGCTCAGCCTGTAATCCCATACTTTGGGAGGCTGAGGTGAGTGGATTGCCTGAGCCCGTGGATTCGAGACCCGCCTGGGCAAGCGAGACCTCATCTCTACAATAAATCAAAAAATTAGCCGGGCGTGGTAGCGCACGTCTATCGTTCCGGCTACTTGTAAGGCTGAGGCGGAAGGATCGCCGGAGCCCAGCAGGTCGAGGCTGGGTGACAAAGTGAGACTCCAACTCAAAAAAAAGGGGGGGGGGGGGGAAGTATGAGAAAGAAGGTCTCTGGCTCTAGGCCCCGCTTCCATGGGCAGAACTGTGCCCTTCCTGTTCTGAGGGAAGGCAGAACGTGTTGAAAGTTGGACATCACTGTGCTCCTGCACTGACTTGCCATAAGTGCAATGGATGCTTGGGAAAGGCCCACACAGCAGCCAGAACCGTCAAGAGGAGGGGTCTAGAATGGGTGAGAGGGCATGGGTAGTGCAGGAACCCAGAGGCCTGCTGCCCTTGGGAGAGAAGATTGAAAGCAGAGACAGGTAGGTAGGTACCCTGCCTGGTCAAGAGGATCCAGTGCTTCAGATCCCATGAGGTGACTAACTGTGGTGTTCCTGGGCCTCCCTGGCCGGAAATGGCCAGAAGCCTGCAAGATCCTTTAGGATGCAGACCATCTCCCTGGTTGACCATTGACTGTGGTCTCCCATCTCTGGCCCTGTGCTGAAATTACCGAATTCAACCCCAGGGAGTTCCTGCCCTAGGGAGCCGAGGGTCTTCTGAGAGAGCCACCAGCACAGGAGAGCCTACCAAGGCTGCTACAGTGGAAGATGGTATGGGGAGTGGGGGCCTGAAGGAGGAGGCAGGGGGTCGATCCCACCTCAGGATGAGGCAGGAGAGAGTCAGAAAAGGAGGAGAGGAGGCATTGCTTGAGCTGGGCCACAGTGCAGAAAGAGTGACATCACAGTTCTGCCCTCTGGATGTTTGAGCAGGAGTAAGGGCTGTACATGTATGTAGAGCATACGTGTGTGCCAGGCATGGTGTGGGCATTTCACAGCACCCTGTGAGGTGTGGTATTATTGCCACCTTTCTGTATGTGAGGAAATTGAGGCTCAGAGAGGTTCAAGTCCATCTCTGGATGTTGCTACTACTGTGGAGGCCCCATGCTTGTGGGGTCTTCTAGGGCTCCTTCTGGTGTCTCCGGCAGCTCTTGCCCTCTGTCTAGTGTGTATCGGTCTCTCATCACTGAGTAATGAGATGACTAGGCATTTCTATATGGATTCTTCTATGACGCCTCAGCTGTGGGCAGGGAAGTTCCCCTGGTCTCTGCAGATGCCTCGAGGGGATTGAGAGGATGAGGGGTCAGATCTGAAGCACAGGGCTGGAGGGCAAGGGGCTCAGGCCTTGACTAGGTCCAGGCTCTGGGGAGGGCGGGTGGTTGGGCAGGTTGGGTATTTTTCCAGGGGTTGTGTTACCAGGTAAGGAGCTAGGTGGGGAGGGGGCCTCCCCTGTGGTCTTCTCCTGTTCTCCCTCTCTTATTCTTGCCATACCAGAAAAGTCCTGTTGACACTGGCCAGCCTCTCAGAGGATCATAGTATTTAGATGATAAAACTCCCAGGGCCAGAGTCTATAACTCATGTTCATAGAATAGGCTCTCAGCCCTGAAGGGGTCTCAGAGCTCCTGCCCTCCTGCACTTGCGTTTTCAAGAGCAGAAATGGAGACCCTGAGAGGCTCAGCTCCTACTCACGGCCCCATGGTAGGAGAGCTGAGACAGAGAGCCGCTTAGTGCCCTCCTGACCTGGTGCTCTTCACTGCACAGTGCTGCCTTGGTGTCACTGGCAGGCAGGCACCATGACAGACTGTTGGTGGCCAGAACCCATTCCGTTCTCTCAGAGCTGCTGTCACCCTGACAGACCAGAGGGAGACGAGAAGGCAGTCTCCAAGTGAGCAGAACTGTCACCTGCTTGGGGAGCAAGCTGGTTCTGATAGTGAAAGTGCAGGCTGACTGACCTCTCCTTCCTGCTTGCCTTCCCCACGGCCCTCCACAGATCGCCAGGCTGCGGAGTGAACTGGATGTCGTGCGAGGAAACACAAAAGTCATGTCTGAGATGTTAACAGAAATGGTCCCTGGGCAGGAGGACTCTTCTGACCTGGAGTTGCTTCAGGTGAGTCATCTTGCGAAAACCCTAGGCAAGTGTGGAGCAGAGGCCTGAAGTGACAGCTCCACCACTGCACACTGTGGCAGGACCCCACCTGGGGATGCAGGTGGGAGGGAGGATGCATCCAGTGGCCCTGCTGTCTATAGGGCCCATGTGGGCCCACACTCAACCTCATGCTGCCTAGGGATGGACAGGGACTGGTCCTGTCATCTCTCTTTTTCATTTTTCTTTTTTCTTTTTGAGTTGGAGTCTCACTCTGTCACCCAGGCTGGAGTGCAGTGGCATGCTCACAGCCACCCCAGCGTTGACCTGCTGGGCTCCAGCAATCCTTCCACCTCAACCTTCCGAGTAGCCGAAACTACAGGCATGCACTACCACGCCCAGCTAACTTTTATTTATTGTAGAGACGAGGTCTCGCCAAGTTGCCTGGGCTGATCTTTATTTTTCTTAATAGCATTTTTTCTTTCTTTCTTTCTTTTTTTTTTTTTGAGGTGAAGTCTCACTTTCTCGCCCAGGCTTGGAGGTAGTGGCACACTCCGGGCCACTGTAGCCTCGACCTGCTGGGCTCAGGTGATCCTTCCAACTCAGCCTTCCAAGTAGCTGGAACTACAGGCATGTGACACCACACCTGGCTAATTTTTTTGATTTGTTGTAGAGATGAGGTCTCGCCAAGTTGCCCACGCTGGTCTCGAGCCTGTTGGTTCAGGCAATCCTCTCACCTTGGCCTCCCAAAATGCTGGGATTATAGGTGTGAGACACTGTACTGGCAGCTTTTTTTCTTGATTATAAAATTCTAGTTGTAGAATACATGCCTACTGAAAGAAAAAAGAAAGTTCAGAGAAGAAAATAATACTTTTCTTTGACCCAGCATCCACAAATAACCACTGTAGATGCCTTGATGTATTTTCTTTCAGACCTTTTTGTGTGTTTATTTTAAATATAGTATGTATGACATTGAGCTCACACATTTTGTATTTTGGTTCCTCACTGCCACCTCGTAAATGTCCTGTAACAGGGCCTCTTCAACCTTGACTGGTAGGAGCCCTTCTAGTCACATCTTACCCCTGAGGCAGTCCTAAGACTAAGATGAAGCGTGATGCCCTTGTTCTTTGCCCAAGCACTGAGGATTACTGGGCTGAGGGTTGCAAACTGGCCTCCCTGCCTCTGGACAGCCCAGAGATCTGGGAGCATGGGAGAAAGGGATCCAGGAGCAGGCAACCTGCAAATAGCCCCCTCAGATGAGGGTCAGGACTGCCACCTCAGGTTTGTTTCCCAGGCTAGCCAGGTCCCAAGCCAGTGACCAGGTCTCTACCATGCCCAGCCTCAGATGACCCTGACATCTGTAGAAAGTGGCAGTGGCACTGCCCTTAGAAGCAGTGACCTTATAGAGGGTAAAAAAAGGATGCTGTGAGCTGCAAGGGCCCAGTCTTTTCAGCAGGAGGAAAGATGCTTGAGCGAACAGGTCAGGAGCCAGGCTGGACTGGTGACCTGGCATGAGTGCCTCATGATGTGTCTGCTGCTGCTGCTGCTATGGCTATTTTTGTCCAGCCCTCAGTCCTTAGCTTGGCCGCCTCAGCACCACACCTCCCACCCTGCTAGGCAGGCACACACGTGCTGCCTGTGAAAGCCCTGCCCTGGTCCCAAGCTGCTTATTGTTGTACCCTTCCTACTCCAAAGCCATCACCTCCTCTGGGGTGAGCATGGGTAGAGACTTTCTGGGCCTAACACATAGCACAGCCTGAGGGGCGTGGAGATGCATGAGTTGTGTTCCTGCCCCCAGGAGCTCACAGCTTTGTGCAGGAGACACACTGGGAAACAGCTCGTCTCCACATAACTACATCAGGCTGCTCTTGACGCTGAGACAGTACTCTTGGCCCAGTCCCAGTGAGGAGCCATGAGTGGCCTTTCCCTTGTTCCCAAACCTCACTCCTGACACCTGTCTCAAGCCAGGCTTGCCTCCACTCAGTAGGTCTGGTTGAACATGTGCCGCACTCCATGGGACCCAGCTTCCCTTTAAGCTTGTTGTCACTGGCCTCCATTCCTAGCCTGCAGGTTCTGCCAGGCATTACCCAGAGGCACAGGAATCTGAGGTCAGTCCAGAAACTGAGAGGGCCTCTTGAGGCAGCTTTGTGCTGTGTCAGCGTCGGAATTCCTGCTGACAGGGGGTTTTGCTCTGGATAGAGCTGAGCTCCTGGCAGCAGGGGGTGTGTCGAACAAAGCCAAGATGCTTCCAGACAGCCAGAGCAGACCCAGACAGCAGGAATATTCTGTGTGTGTGTGTGTGTGTGTGTGTGTGTGTGTCTGTGGGAGTTTTTTGGTGTGTGTGTGTGTGTGTGTGTATGTGTGTGTGTTTTAACAAGCCCATCAGCCAAGACAAACAGAACCTAATCTCCTGGCGTCAGCTCACAGTCTTCAAAAATAGGTTGCTTCCCATGACGTTTTCCTTCCCTCTGTTTTGTTCTGACTCCAAGTCTTCCAACCCTCACCGCTGTCTTATAAATCAAACAGAAAAAGAGTGATCCTGCGTGCCTGTGGGAGGCTGTCCTTCCAGCACAGGAGACTCGGGAGTTGGCAGCTCTGTGGTAGCATGGACAGACATGGCCCTCCTGGCTGGTAGCCACAAGCCTCTGCTGTCGTTGACATCCTCCCTCCTCTTCTTCTGTGACAGTCAGAGGCCGGCAGGCAAAGTTTCCTAAGTGTCGGAACCACACCAAACAGTAAACCTTGCGTGTGGGCAAATGTCACTGTTGGCTTGGACAGTGCTGGGATCAGAATGCATCCCTGGGACCCTCCATTAGGCTGGAGGGCAGCCAGAATGCTCAGAGCAGAGCAGCACAGAGCTCAGAGTACTGGCCGGGGCTGTGGAAATACATACATTTGCCACCAACCCAGATGTCCCCGCCAGCAGAAGCTGCTCCAAACTCAAGTATAAATTGCAGGGCAGGAGGTGGAGGGAATGGGAAGAGAGGTCACTGGCGGTATCAGCCCTGGGATGATCGTGATCGTGGGCGGGTTATGTCCTGATAACCTCCTGCGCCTCACAGAGCACTTTCAGGTGTGGCTTCCCATGGTGTGGTGAGAACAGCAGGAAGCTTGGTGGTGTGGGCAACTTGCCTGCAAACTCGTGGGTGGGTGGCTGGTATCTGAGGAGAGGCTGAGGCCACTCTAGCACCCTAGGATATCAGCACAGCTGAGGCCCTGAGGAGAGGGGAGGATGCCCAGTATCAACACAGCAACTCCTCCTCTCACATTGTGTCAAATCCTTCACTCCCTGAGTTGGGAGAGACCTTCTGGGCAGTGAGGCTAACACCACATCTGTGCTCAGATTTCCTCCACAGCATCTGGCTGGTGCCTCCTGGGTCTTCCTGCACATCCCCAGTAACAGGCTGTTCATGGTAGCCCATGGAAGCATTTATGTTTCAAATAGACATCCCAGCTAGGCTTTGGGAAGTAGCCCTGTGGGTTAGACAGCACAGGCCTAGGAATCACTGGGTTTCCATTCTTGCCCACCAAGCTGGGTGACCGGGCAAATCGCCAGTCCTCTGTAAGCTCCCTTCCTCTCCCCCAGGCATCAGGAGTGATCATTCTCACCTTGGCAGTGCCTGGCACAGGGGCGTGCACAGGCAAAGCTTCACAAAGCATAACTCCCATAACCATTATTGGAAAGGCCCTTTTATTCCTCAAGCTAATGTCTGGCTCCCTGTAACTTTGACCCTGGTCTATCTTCTCACACAACAGAACAAAACGAATTCCTCTTCCACATGGGTAAGTCCTTAAATATTCCAAGATTGCCATAAGCCCCGCCCACTGCCTAATCTCCACATGGAACAAATGTGGCAATTGGCAGCCCACCACGGAAAGGAACAGCCAGTTCTTCACAAGAGGCAAACATTGTGAAATGGAGAGCTTCCATCAACTGAAAAGCCACTCCATCTCCTTGTGTGACTGTTAAGCCATGTCTTCCTCATCCTGTGCATGGATGCTTGTGTCTGGTCCTGAAATTCGAGATGCTGCTAAAGTGCA
The DNA here is from genome assembly GCA_963574415.1 of Tarsius wallacei. Classification (NCBI taxonomy): domain Eukaryota; kingdom Metazoa; phylum Chordata; class Mammalia; order Primates; family Tarsiidae; genus Tarsius; species Tarsius wallacei. The sequence goes on from CAUYQG010207751.1 coordinate 8,412, forward strand.
TGCCTTTAACTACAGACAGCCTGAGTGAGGCTTTCTGGAACCTTTAAAGATCCTGATTCTGTCATCTGGTGCCCTCTGACTCTCCCAATTTAGCCTTTTGAGCTTTGTCTTTAGTCAATAATAACTTAATTAATCCAATGGTGCCCAAAACACATGTTCTTCTATGGCCATCATCTGATAATAGAAGAATCCTTTCTCCATGTTATTTCTTCAAGCAGCAGATGGTGTATCCCCCTCTTGCTTCTTGCATCTCATTTCAACAAAGACAGAATGGGCAAGGCCATTTTCTCTAGAGAAATCTAGTTTATCCTACATGTTTAGCTTGTTATTCCCTCTTTCTCATCAACAAAGACTTTCTTCTCCCTCCCATCTCCTTCGCAGCAATAGAAAACAGATCTTCAGGGCCTTACTCCATGTTCCTTCGAACCTGTAGAGGGCTTAGAGGAAACCCGTAAAGATGATTAAAAGACTGCTTTGTGAGGTGGAGATGAGAGTGTCCCTTGAAGAAAAGATAAAGGCATTGGGATTAATTAGACAGAAGAGGGAGGAAATTTAATAAGGTGTTCTGATAGATGGAGGGCTTTTATACAAGTGACCAGCTGTTCCCTGCTCTGCTGAGAACCAGAGAGGAGGAGGCCAAAGCTGAAATTCCTGTCCTAGCTATGGCACAGTGGAAAGAGTGACCCAAGCTAGTCGTGTCTTAAGCCCAGAAGAGACTTGCTCTGTCTGGATGGGTTAGAGGTGGAGGAGGCAGAGGAAAGTGTCCCAAATGAGCCTGCTATAGGTCTGACTGATGGCACCATGGAGGCCATGAGGGCAGCCAGCTGGTGTCGTGGTGGCAGAAATCTTGATGTTCTGCCCTCTCACCTTCCATCTCTGTTTTTTGTTCTCTGTTTTGAGGCAGTAACTCAAAAAGCTAAAGCCAAGAGATGTAAAGCTTTTTCTCTGTCGAGACCCCAGGCTGCAGTCTCTAGGCCTGTCTCCAGACGTAGCTCTTCGGAAGGCCATTGGGACACTTCTCCAGCCCACAGTGTGTACATCTCTACTGTGGGGTTGGGGACTATCTCACCCGCCACCCCAGCAGGAAGGCAACAAGGAAAGAGGCAGCAAATGCAAGGCCAAAGCAGATGTTTCTGTGCTCAAAGTGTATGAGATCACTATGTTCTACACCCTTGGGTCTCGTTCTCCTCCAAGCCAAGGTCATAACGTTAGAGCCTTAGAAATCATCCAGCACTTTCCAAGCTTTTTTTTTTTTTAATTAATGGATGACAGTGTTTGAAATGGAGAAAAGCAGAGGTTCCCTGGCTGCCTTGGGGGAGGGTGCCCTGACCCCATGCCGTGGAGCACCTCAGTGGCACCCTGCAGAACTTCCTTGTGTGTCCAACCCCTGTACTTTACACAGGGAGAAGCAGGCCTGGAGAGTACTGGACACCTGGAGAGCTTATCATGGCCAGTTGGTCCCCAGCACCCAGGTGGGGCCAGCACTCTACTGGGGAGACTGAAGCCAGCCCCTGCTCTCTTCCATCTGGTGCCTCTGGTACTTGGGTGTCTGTAGCCATGTTTTGAGATGCTTCCTGAGGTCTGCTGAGGAATCTGGTTCGGTTCTCCTCTGAATCCAGTGAACCACCCTGGAGGCTACTCTGTCCTGGGGCTTCTTCCACTTTTGGGGTGGTGGGAGCTGGTCACCCTTGCTAGAGGTTCTGCTGAAGAAGCTCTGATAACAGATTGGAGGCAGCTGCAGTAAAGATGTGTCAAATACTATGGGAGTCTTGAGAAGGGAGGGGCAGCCGGGGATCCCCAGAAAACATTCTGGGTGGATACATGGGAGACATGTGGTGAGGCTGACACTGTCAATGTTAATGGTAAAATTTAGGTGGTGGGGTATATGTTGTTCACTGTAAAATTCTTTCTGTTTTGCTATATGTTTGAAAACTTTCGTGATAAAGTACTAGAGTGGGAAAACATCCTGAGGCCTTGAAGGATGAGTAGGAGTTTGATGGAGCATTGCAGGCAACTTCTTAGGGGCCCTTGAGGAGTGTAGTGAGTGCCTGAAGTATGTTTGGAGATGACTTGTGGGCTCTAGGCACTGATGCCCTGAGTTTCTGGAGGGCAAGCTTGGATATCTTTCTACCATGCGCTCCCATACTCCCCTGACTTGCAGGTCTGGCACATTGTGATTGTTCTGCAGATTGGATGGGAGTGACTGACTTTTTTCCTTCTCTCTCCCTAGCCAAGGGCAGCCAGGGCTTGGTGCCTGGCCACAAGCACCAGACAGGGGCCACACCTTCCTATACTGGGCCTGTTTGCCGGAGGGAGTGGGCCCTGAGCTGGGACTAGAGATCTTTTTGCTCATTTTCCTTTTGCTCAAGATTTTCCACAGACACCTGGAATGCTGAAGCAAGGAGGAGCTCAGACCATGTCTGGCCTGGTCCTTGCATACACTAGTGCACACATACCAAGGAGGAAGGAGACACATACCGCGGCCCAGAAGGGTCCCTGGGAGATGGCAGAGGCAGACCTCAGCCTCCTTCCTCTGTCCACCAACCAGCCTCACTGTTCCATTCTGCGCTCTTTGGCATTGTCTCCCTCCGGCATTCCTTCCAAAGCCCTGGGTAACTGCTGTCCAAGTGTTGGCCAGGTATCTTTTTTCTTTTAGGAAGAGGGGAGAATAGTCTTTTATTTTATTTATTTATTTATTTTTTAGTTGGAGTCTCACTCTGTCGTCCAGACTGGAGTGCATGGCTGCTCCCAGCCACCGCAGCCTTGACCTGCTGGGCTCCAGCAATCCTTCTGCCTCAGCCTTCCAAGTAGCTGGAATTATAGGTGCACGCTACCACACCCAGCTAATTTTTGATTTATTGTAGAGATGAGGTCTCACCAAGTTGCCCAGGCGGGTCACGAGAGAATAGTCTTTTAAAGTAAACCTAGGCTGGGCGTGGTGGCTCAAGCCTATAATCCCAGGACTTTGGGAGGCCAAAGTGAGAGGATTGCTGAACCTGTGAGTTCGAGACCAGCCTGAGCAACATGATAAGACCTCGTCTCTACAACAAATCAAAAAATTAGCCAGGCATGGTAGCGCAGCCTGTAGTTCTGGCTACTTGGAAAGCTGAGGCAGAAGGATCACCTGAGCCCAGCGTGTCAATGCTGGGGTGGCCGTGAGTATGCCACTGCACTCCAGCCTGGGCAACAGAGTGGAGACTCCAACTCAAAAAACAAATAAACAAAGTAAACCTAAACAAGTGTTCCTTTGTCAGCCCAAAGCAGATGCTCATGGCACCTTGGCAGCGTATTAGAAATACTTTGATTGTTTTACATCCCTAGCTGTTAGAATCCTTCACATGATCTAATGTGATTGCTTTTTTCATAAGTTTGGACATTTTTATTTTGTTTTGTTTTTGTTTGTTTTAATGTTGAGGGCCTGGCATAGCTTTTAGTGTCATTCATGAGCACACTTCATTTTTGTAATTAGGGTTTCCACTGTGTTGCTGATTTTCCTGTGCACTGTCATTGTCCCAGTGGTGACTGGGTTGGACCTGTGAATGTCCATCAGTGCCCGTGGCAGTTACTGCACAGCAGTCCAGACCTGGCTAGCCTCTGAGGCTCAGGCCATTCTCAAGCGCCTCTTCCTGGTTGGCCTGGGGATATGAGCCATTCAGAGTAGAAGAGAATGGGCATTTTGTGGGGAGCTTTTCTCTTTACTGAATATTAGTGTCCTCTGCGATTAACTTCCAGTATTCGCCTCTTGGTATTAATTCTGACACTTGTCTGTATGTTTATGAGTGCTTACTGCTGGTTCACTGGGGCTTGGGATGAGTCCTAGAGAGGGAAAATTAGATTCTGGAAGAACAAGAATTCCCAACTCTCTGAGCAAAGAGTGCTGGGAAGAAGGCTGAGTGGATATCTGAGAGAGGACAGCGATGTGGAGCTGGTGGCTTGGAAGGACCAGGGGTTCGGAGCACTTTAGAGTCAAGGCTTCCAAGGCAGACTGAAGGAAAAGCCCAACTTGGCTATCTGTGGCACTTCCACATATCTGCTACTGGGGGGAATGTTACCTGGCTGGGCAGCTGTGACCTGGGTGGGTTCCTGGGAGCCACTGTCACCTGAAGCACCTCATTGAGAGGAGAGAGAGAGAAATTGTGTCTGGGGATTTGCTCAAAGCCTTCTACTCACGAAGATAATTCTGCCTTTTTCAAAACCTAGGATGGGAGGCTTAGGAGAACCAATAGATAGGAGTGTGTTCAGAGGAAAACTTGGAAGGTCCAGAAACTGGGCTTGGCCAGAGACTAACAGCCCCATTCTGGTTGTGTAGAGGGCTAGAACAGGGTGGAACCAAGATTAAGAGGAACGTTGCCACAGACAGATAGACAGGATCCAGTAAGGTGACCAGACCCAGAGCCAGAGAGTCTCCAAAGGAACCTTTTTTCTTATGGTGAATACCAGATTCTTGTGTACCCAGCTGCCTGAATCCTTCTGCTCTGATGAATACAGCTGTGTTTGGGTGCTTCTGGGCTGATCTACATGGGCAAGGCTGCTTTCCTCAGCTTCCCCACTCACAGGGAAGGAGCCCCAGGGAGCTGAACAGCCATGGGAGGAGAGAGAACAAAAGTAGACTGTCCAGGCCTGGTGTTTGACTAGCCGTGAGCTGATCTGCTCTATGATAGACATGTCTGTCGAGGTCCCCACCTTGCTCCTACCTGTAGGATCAGGCCCAGAACACACACAGCCCTTGAGCAGTGAAGTAGGGCTGTGTGTATAAGGGAACACTGTCTTGATACTCTGGACTGAATGCATGGAAGGAACGCAGATTGCCTTCCTTAGTTAATTCTGTCAAAAGCACTGGGGGGCAACCACCTCACATCCCCTTCTGCTCTGAGAGCTTTTCTGTCCTCTCCATAAATCCGACTTTCGAAAAAATAAAAAAGCGCTTGGAAGTGCCTCCTATGGGCACTGGGAAAACGCCTTCTCTGCCCTCAAGGAGGGGTAGGCAGATAAGAAGCCTAGCCCCTGTGTATGAGTGCAGGGCTACAGGGTAATAGAGGATGCCAGAAGGGGTATCTTCGAGTCCCTCCCTTGCTGTTTGACCACCTTGGTGATGTGTTCAGCAGATGGCTGCTGGGCTTTTTCACCTGCAAGGCTCGGTGCAGGGCTTAAGGGCCTCCTCCAGTGGATAAATGACAGCATTCTCCTCAAGGAGTTTATGATCGGGTAGGAAGGAAGACGTAGCTAAGCTAGCCAGATTATGAGACAGCACGAGGGGCTAAACAGAGATAGCCTGCATCTGCTACAAATAGATCAGTGACTTCTACCCGACTGAAATGTGAAAAGGGGAGACTTTTCCTTCATGCCTTATCGAGTGATACTCCAGTGCCCAGGGAGGTGGGAAGAGCATCTCCCTCGGTTTTAAGCCTGTATGACACATTGGGACTTGGAGCTTTGGTCACAGGCAGTTCCTGTCATCAGGGATGCTGAGAGGCTAGCCTGGCAGGGTCACCAGCCCTCCCTCCATAGCATCCTCAGTCTGGCAAATGAGATGGCACAGAGCCGGGCAGGCATTGGAGGGAGCTCCACAAGCAGGTTTGAATGAGAGCATTGGTGAGGCTACCGACCTGGAGCAGGGAAGGCTCAGGGAAGCCAGGCCCTACATTGCTGAGGCTCTGTTTTCAGAGGACGTTGCTTCCAAGGGTAGAGAAGGCTCCAGTGGTGACTTCAGGCGCACAAGTGTCCTCTTTGGTCAGCTGGGGAGCTGCATGGGAGCTTGCTGAGCTTCTGAGACCTTAGCAAGGTGTCAGACATGCCATGAAATGTACCTAATAAGAGACACACCTGCTATTGCTGGGAGTATAAATAAACTGATGTCACCTTTTTGGAGGGCCTTTTACTATTACCCATTAATAATCTAAATGCCCAAAACCCTTCACCCAGAAATGTCACTTCTAGGAACTCATCCTATGGAATTGCTTGCCCAAGTGTATAAGCATGTTTGTGTACAAATGTTCATTGCTGCATTATTTGGGTTGGCCAAAAAGGGAGAGACCACAATGTAAAATGCCCAACAATAGAAGAATGGTGAGATATATTATTTCACACACAAAGGAGCGAGGCAGTCTGTATCAAGTAATGGAGAAAGGTGTCTGGAATATCTTGTTGAAGTAAGAAAGCAAGCTGCAAAGGATCACATTTTAATATTTTAAAAATAATTTGTACAAGCGTGTACCGATATATACACATGGACATATGTCTGTCTACTGAAAAAGCACTTGTTTCCTCTGGGGTGGGAGGTGCAGGCAGTGGTGAGGAAGGACCATCTACTTTGCATTCTGCACACGTCTGGTTTTATGAACAAGCATGTACTCCTTTTGTGACTTTTAAGAATCAGTACAGCTTTTTTCAAAGGAAATAGAATGTGACAAAAAGCATACCCAGCAGGCTATCCAGAGGTGCGTGTGTTCCCTAGGAGCTGAACAGGACCTGCCGGGCCATGCAGCAGCGCATCGTGGAGCTCATCTCCCGCGTGTCCAATGAGGAGGTCACCGAGGAGCTGCTGCACGTCAATGACGACCTCAACAACGTCTTCCTCCGATATGAAAGGTGGGAGCCAGATTTCTTTCTCCCTTGAAAAGATTGTTGCCATAACAGAGGGATTTCTTTCATAAACACAGGGGGCGGGGGAGGGGGGGAGAAAGAGAAAGGGAGAGAGAGATTAGAGTTGGAAAATACTCATCAGAGATGCTAATTTGTTCCCGGCTGACAGGGAAAATGCTTCTTGTTCTCCTGGGAACCGAGCAGCAGAAGCAGCAGGAAGTTGACGTGCAGAATTAGGCTCTGCCCTTTGTAAGCCTCAGGCTGCTCGCCTTTCCCCCACTGCTCCCACCACCCCCAGCCCCAGGGACTTGTGGGGGGGGGGTCTGGGCCCCAGTGCTTCTGCACCTGCTCCTTTGATGATCCTTTGAATTTGGAAAGGATTAAAGGGAAAAAAAATCTCTACTCAGAAAAAGGATTTCCTCTTTCCCATCTTTTAAAAAAAGCTTTTCCCTTTGCAAATGCCAGTGTTATCTAGGGTGTTCGGGGAAGCAGGCAGGGTATAAGTGCCAGAATGCGGCTGTTTTGGGCAACATGGACACGTTCTTTCCGGTTCTCTCTGCAGCCAAATCATTTCGGGGTTTAAGGTAACAAACCTGCAAATTCTTTTCCATTTTAAAAGCCTTCCCTCAGGACAAAATCTAAAATGTCTTATTTAGACCTACTTTTAACAAAGGAAGTATAATGGGAAGCACAAGTCTCATCTCATCACCGATGGGTGCAGGGTGGGTTTTCCTGAACGACCCAGTGTCAAGACCAGAAAGGACTTGACCAGGTCAACCTTCCCCCTTTACAGATAAGGCCTGAGAGCGAGACAGTGGCCTGAGACTCCTGTAGGCTTGAGGTCCTGGCCCCTTCTTCCACGCCAGCTGACTCGTAGCCTACCCTACAGATTACTCAGGAGTACAAGGATCTGATATCGATGTAGGGTTGGTGGGACAGATACTTGCATTTAAGCCCCCTTTGGGAGCTTGAAAGGTGATTTTGTTGTGATTGTCATAACCCCTGGCTTTGTCTCAGCTTTTGACTGTGGAGATAGGGATGGGTGGCCTGTGTCCATCTAACAGGTGACAAAAGCTCTGCAGTAGGCGTATGGGGCCCCTTAGGAGCCCACAATGTGTCAGCTGGAGAACAGGAGCATGTCTGAAGGGCCTTGACTCTCAGCCCAAGGCCCCTTTATCTTTCCATGTGGCTCAGGTTTCTCCATGTTAAATGGGCGTGGGATTTCACCTGTTAGGCCCATTTAATCCCCTACTAGAACAGGATGACAGGAGCTAGCTATTGCAGGCATTTTCACCCAACAGTCCCCCAGTCTCAGCATTACAAATAATTCAGAGGCCAAGCCTGCAGCCTGTGGCCCAAAAGTGCCCTTCTGGTTAGAGTGCCTTTGATAAGTATGATTGTTCCTTGAAGAGAGTGTGGGAAAGGCACCCCGGGATGAAAATTTTTCAGATATATTAATATTCCTGTCCTCTTTATAGACCACTGTCAAGAAAAAAACCACACAAGTCTTCCTTAAAACCACAGTGGACACTCACTGCCTAATCAGATTATTCCTCCAGGGAATCCCTTGTCACCAGACACTGACCCCAGCAAGCTGGGAGGCGAATGTGCATACTTCACTAAAGCCAGGCTTCTTGGGCTCCAGCTGAAAAGTCTCTTGGCTACCTCTCTGCCTGTGGCATTTAAAGATTTTAAGTATGGGGCAGAACATGATCTGTTCTCCTCCTCAGACCTCACAGCAGCTCTTCCACTCCCCACCTGGTGTGAGAGTGACTTGGGTGTGGGAGCGGAGAGGCCTTCTGCAGTTGCTCAAAGCCAAGCCCCCCTGCACTGGCTGGTTGGATATGGAGGAGACTCACTGGCAGGCCTGCCTTGCCCTGCCCTGGCCTCCTGGCAGCCCCTTGAAGGTTGGCTCAGGCCCTCCTGAAGCTACTGGTGAGCCATTTCACCAGCCATAGTCAGGGCCTTGCACCCATCTTCCTCGTCTTGGGGCCTGCCCTATGTGTGCCCTGTCTCCTTTCCCCCAGAGGTTGGGTTGGGAGTGTTTTAGCAACACTAGTGAGTTGCTCCCCAGCACAGCTCTGTGAAATAGGGCGGTGTCTCCAGTTATTGCCTGGCTTTATGGATAGACATCCAAGACCCCCTCAAGGGTAAGTGGTTGACCCACCCTCCCTCCAGGGGCAAGAGGAGCACTCTGGGCCCAGGTGTATATGGAGACAGCTGGGGACACTCATGGTGGCCTCCTTGATGGGCCAGCCACCACCCTTCCCTGATGCCAACTCAGAGCACCATGTTGGAGGCCAGGAATTCGATCTTCCTGGAGGGAGCCCCATACAGAGGAGGGTGTGGCAAAGCTATGTGTGTACGGGCCCACTTCCCAGTCCCAAATGGAACTGGCTGGTCTGGGTCCCCAGGGTTCTTCACAGGACCACTGTGCACCACAAGGCCATGCCAGGGTGTCCTCTCTCCTTACATCTGCTTTCCCTTCCCCTGTTAGGTTTGAGAGATACAGGTCGGGCCGATCCGTTCAAAATGCCAGTAATGGAGTAAGTATCCTTCAGAATCCTCACACCTTCTGCAGCCAGGCCCACTCCTCCCTGTTATGGAGGCTGCAGAGGCATGCCTCGGTGGGGCCTTGCCTTTTTCCTAACTGGGGCTTAAATATCTGTGTGATTGAAGACAAAGCTCTGGTTGATGGGATACTGGGAAGAGTGAGCAGGCAGTCCTGATGGGAGGGACGTGAGGAAGTTCCAAACCTGCAGATCCCAGGACAGTCACTGTCTGGTGACTCAGAACCACCTGCTGGCGGGGGGGGGGGGGGGGGGCAGAGGTAAGGGCAAAAAGAAACCCAGGGCCCCCAAGAACCAGAGGGCAGGCAAGGGTAACAGGTTTGGTTATGTAATGGTTCAGGGGTGGTGCCTTAAAAAGCGGAACCCGGCACAAACCCCAGCGGGG
>CAUYQG010207756.1:0-16595 GCA_963574415.1 Tarsius wallacei
TCCCACAACTCCACCCTCCCTATTCACCCAATCTCACCCCGTGACTTTTTAAAAAATTTCTCCAGATGAAAAAAGTCCTCAAAGGGCATTGTTTTGCAGATGTGGAAGAGGTGAAACAAAAAACGGCAGAAGCACTAAAAGGCATCAAAACTGACAAGTTCAAAAACTGTTTTGAGCAGTGGAAAAAGCGTCACTGTTTTGAGCAGTGGAAAAAGTGTCTGATAGGTGCAGTGCATCAAACAAAGAGTACTTTGAAGGTGACTGAAGTTTAAGCATGTAAGAATAAATACACAATTTTTAATAAATAAATTCCAAGGTCTCTTGGGGGGGTCTCCCCTCGTACTCTTTCTACTTACTGAAAAAGCCCATCAACTGTAAAGCAGCCTCAGGCAGGTCTTTCATGAGGTATTCCAGAAGAAGGCATTGCCATCATAGGAGATGACAGCTCCAAGCATGATATTGCCCCTGAAGACCTTCCAGTGGGACAAGTTGTGGAGGTGGAAAACAGTGAAATTGAAGGTCCTGACTCTGTGTAGGTCTAGGCTAACATGTATGTTTGTGTTTTTGTTTTTAACAAATAAATTTTTTTAAAAAATGAAAACAAGCTTATTGAATAGGATATAAAGAAAAAATATTTTTGTACAGCTGTACAATGTGTTTGTGTTTTAAGAGAAATGCTATTATGAGTCAAAAAGTTTTTAAAAAATCTACAAGTTTATAAATTAAAAAAGTTATGGTAGGGCCAGGTGCCATGGCTCAAGCCTGTAATCCCAGCACTTTGGGAGGCGAGAGGATTACCTGAGCTCAGAGGTTCAAGATCAGCATGGGCAACTTGGTGAGACTTCGTCTCTACAATAAATCAAAAAACTAGTTGGGCATGGTAGTGCATGCCTATAGTTCCAGCTACTTGGACTGGAGTGGAAGGATCACCTGAACCTAGCAGGTTGAGGCTGCGGTGGCCATGAGCGTGCCACTGCACTCTAGCCTGGGCGACTGAGTGAGATTACGACTCAAAAAAAAAAAAAAAAGAAGTTACAGTAAGTTAAGGTTAATTTACTATTGAATAAAGAAACAAATTTTCATAAATTTAGTGTAGCCTAAATGTGCAGTGTTTATAGAGTCTACAGTGGTGTACAGTAATGTCCTAGGCCTTCACATATACTCCCTAACTTGTTCACTGACCCACCCAGGGCAATGTCCAGTCCTGCAAGCCCCATTCATGATCAGTACCTCATACAGGTGTCACCATTTTAAACTTTTTCTTCTGTATTTTTACTTTGCCTTTCTTCTTTTTTTTTTTTTTTTTTTGAGTCGGAGTCTCACTGTTGCCCAGGCTGGAGTGCAGTGGCACACTCATGGCCACCGCAGCCCTGACCTGCTGGACTCAGGAGATCTTTCCACCTCAGCCTTCCAAATAGCTGGAACCACAGGCACGTGCCACCATGCCAGGCCAATTTTCTTATTTATTGTAGAGAAAAGGTCTCGCCATGTTGCCCAGGCTGGTCTTGAATTCGTAGGTTCAGGCAATCCTCTCACCTTGGCCTCTCAAAGTGCTGGGATTATAGATGTAAGCCTCCCCACCTGGCCTTTACTGTGCCTTTCTATATTTAGATACACAAATACAAAGAGGTGGTACTACTGTCTACAGTGTTCAGTAGTCACACACTGTGCAGTTGTGTATCTTAGGAGCAGTAGGTTACACCATACAGCCTAGGTGTGTAGCAGGCTACACCATATAGGTGTGCATATGTACACTCTGTGACATTTGCATAGTGATGAAATTACCTAATAACACATTTCTCAGAAGGTACCCTTGTCATTAAGCGATGCATAACTACTTGCATTTTTCTTCTTTTCTATAGACACACAACATTTATTCATTACAGCACTTATATAATTTTTACTTTGCTATTTTCACTTACCATTTTACTGAAATTTAGAAAATGTTTTTGTAGTCTTACAATTCTAATTTCATATTTTATTTTATTTTGAGTAGGAGTCACATTCTGTTGCCCAGGCTGGAGTGCAGTGGCATACTCCCAACCGCTGCAATCTCAACCTATGGGCTCAGGTGATCCTTCCGTCTCAGCCTTCTAAGTAGCTAGAACTACAAGTGTGTGCCACCACACCCAGCTATGATAATTCTAATTTTAAATGGCTGCATACTTTTATTTTTTTGTCAGATAAGCATGGATTTGCGCCTCAGCTCTGTTACAATCCAGTGATGTGATTCTGGGAAAGCTTTTTTTTTTTGGAATAGCTTGTAGTTATAATTGATATACAACAAACTGCACATATTTAAAATCCACTCTGGGCTGGCTCAGCCTGTAATCCCAGCACTTTGGGAGGCCGAGGTGAGTCGATCACCTGAGCCTGAGAGTTCGAGATCAGTCCAGGCACCTTGGCGAGACCTCATCTCTACAAAAAAAAAAAAAAAAAAAAATTAGCTGGGTGTGGTAGTGTGTACCTGTATTTCTAGCTACTTGGAAGGCTGAGGCAGAAGGATTGACGGAGCCCAGCAGGTCGAGGCTGCGATGGCCGGGAGCGTGCCACTGCACTCCAGTCTGGGCGACAGAGTGAGACTCCAACTCAAAAAAAAAAATCCACTTTGATAATTTTGACATATGTGTACACTGATAAGACCATCCCCACAGTCAACGTCGTGAACACATCCAGCACCCCCATAAGTCTCCTCAAGCCTTCTGAGGGCCCTCTCTCTCGTCCCTCATGATTGAAATCCATTCATGTCATTGCTATAACAATCATAGAACATTTGAATCAGGTTACATAAAAATACCAAAACCTGGAAACTTTAGAAGGAAGCAACTCAGCCTTCTGTGTGACTCAGGCCCCAGAGCAGTCCAAGGACAGGCAGACCTTGCTGGGAGGTGGAGGCAGCCTCAGGCTCCCTGGAGGTGTCCTCAGCCCGAGGACAGTGTGAGGTACACCCCAGTTAACATGATGGTTTCTTCTTCACAAGTGTTCTTTCTTCCGGCTCCACAGCCAGTGCCTCAGTTTCAAGTATCTTTACTCTTTCTGCTTACTCCCCCGTGGATTTGTGCCAGATTTTTCCTCTGTAAAATAGTCCTTACTTCTAAACTCCCTCAGACCTGAAATTTCTGTTTCCCTCATTCTTTGCACACCGTCTTGGACCTTGTAGCCCTCAGGGTTGCTACTCATCTCAAAATTGCAAAGAGCAATGATGATAATTAACAGAGCCAGCAAGGTGCCCAGGACAACCCTTTTGCTATACATATACACAGGTGTATCTCCCTATTCTGGGATTTCATGCCACCTATAAATGTGTGTCCCTAGCCCCACAGAATTCTGTTACGCCTTTTGACATTACCTTTTGACCTTGCCTGGACGGTAGAGGCTGGGGTGGCTCATGTCAAAGATAAGCCCCTGAAGAAGGGCTGCCTGCTTTATATACAGAATCTCAAGGGTGTTCTGGTGTTAGAGGCTCCTGGCTGCAGTCCTGGGGCCTGCCACTAAGGAGCAGCATGTACCAAGGGAAACACTGAGCCCCGTCAATGCGCCGCAGAAATGGAGAACACCCCCTTGCTTTCAACACCAAATGCACTAGGTATAGAGGCCACACTTTCTTTTCTTGAATCAAATTACAGCATTACAGCTTTCAGTATCTATTCTCTTAAGAGTTTTACTTGCCAATCAAATTCTCCAATGTGGTTGAATATGATTTAAGTATAACATTGCTGAGACCCACATACTCTAAGATTGACTGGTTTTAGTGCACCTATAACTTCAGCAACTTACATTGATGATGTTTAATTCCAAATTCAAACTCTGTATGTTCATCAAAATGACTGTTGTCTGTCTGTATATCTCGCTTGCTCTCTTATTTATTTTTTGAGTCAGGGTCCCGTTTTATCACCCAGGCTGGAGCACAATGGCACAATCATGGCTCACAGCAGCTTTAGCTTCCTGGGCTCAAGTGGTCCTTCTGCCTCAGCCTCCTGAGTAGCTGGAACTACGGGCACACACTAACATACCTGGCTAATTTTTTGTAGAGACGGGGTCTCACCATGTTGCCCAGGCTTCTCTCTCTTTCTCTCTGTCTCTCTCCTTTTTCTAAGAAATGAGGTCTTGCTATGTTGCCCAGGCTCATATTGAATTTCTAGGCTCAAGCAATCCACCTGCATTGGCCTCCCAGAGTGTTGGGATTACAGGCGTGAAACACCACACCTGGCCCTCTCTTTCCTTTAGATGAAGCAAATTTTTTTTTTGTTTGAGTTGAAGTCTCACTCTGTCACCCAGGTTGGAGTGCAGTGGCATGCTCCTGGCCACTGCAGCCTCGACCTGCTGGGCTCAGGTGATCCTTCCACCTCAGCCTTCCAAGTAGTTGGAAATACAGGTACGCGCTGCCATGTTCAGCTAATTTTTTAATTTATTGTAGAGACGAGGTCTCACTATGTTGCCCAGGCAGGTCTTGAACCCGCTGGCTCAGACAATCCTCTCATCTCAGCCTCCCAAAGTGCTGGGATTATAGGCTTGAGCCACTGTGCCCGGCCTAGGCAATTTTTTAAATGTGTAATATAGACAATCAAATAATTATCTGGGTAGTTAAACTAGACAAGGCTCAGCTCCTGGGAGATCTCAGTTTCCCTCTCTGATTCATTTGTTCATCGATCCATTCACCAGCAAGGGTCTCAGGGCACTTCTAAATGCCTGCTCCTGTGCTAAACTGTGGAATGTGAAGATGAACCAGATATCAATGCAACATCAAGGCGCTCATTCGGAGCTTGGAGAGTGGGGAGTTATACGGCAGTCAAAAGAAGTGGTTACAGGATCGTGTGATAAGTGCAGTGATAAAAAAGACAGCAAGTCAGGTGTGGTGGCTCATGCCTGTAATCCCAGCAGTTTGGGAGGCAGAGGTGAGAGGATTGCCTGAGCCCAGAGGTTTGAGAACAGCCTGGGCAACTTGGTGAGAACTAGTCTCTTCAATAATCAAACAATTATCTGGGCGTGGTGGCATCTGCCTATAGTTTCAGCTACTTGACAGGATGAGGTAGAAGAATCACCTGAACCCAGCAGGTTAAGGCTGTGGTAGCCATGATTGTGCCATTGCACTCTAGCCTGGGTAACAGAGTAGGACCCTGAATTTAAAAAAAAAAACAACAAACCAGACAGCAGGATGCAGCAGAGGATAAGAGAGGACAGAGGTGGGTACCATACAAGGTGGGGAGGGGGGAATGTGAGGAGCATAGTTGGGATAAGTGAAGGAAAACGTCCAAGAGGAGATGATGGTTGAAATGAGTCTAAAGGAATAGATAGACTTTGCATCCCAGGCAGTCCTGAGAGAAGGACGGGCAGTGTGCACTGATTGTGGAAGAATGAGAGCCAGGCTTAGGGGTCAGTTTGCAGGCAGGGCCAGACTTTGAATGCCCAGGAGTATGGGTGTTGATTTGTGTTTTAGATCAGCTGCTCTGTTGGCAGAATGGAGGTGAGAATGAAGGGGCATAGAGAAAAACAGAGAATGGAAGCTCCCATAGTCACAGGGACCAAAGTCACAAGGCCGTAGAGATGAGAAGAATGGAAAAAAGTGAATGAGTTCAAGGGTATTTAAAAATGGTGACAGGCGGGGCGCGATGGCTCACTTCTGTAATCCAAGCACTTTGGATGGCCGAGGTGAGAGGATTGCCTGAGTCCTCAGGTTCGAGACCAGCCTGAGAACTTGCAAGACCTTATCTCTACAATAAATTAAAAAACTAGCTGGGCATGGTGGCGCATGCCTGTAGCTCCAGCTACTTGGAAGATTGAGGTGAGCCCAGCAGGTGGAGGCTGCAATGGCCATGAGCGAGCCACTGCCCTCCAGTCTGGGTGACAGAGTGAGACTACAACTCACTCAACAAACAAACAAATAAGTAAATAAAAATGGTGACAGAAGCCTAGGGGGTGGCTGGTGGAACTGGATGACTGAGGGGTCAACAGGAGGAACGGGTTGGGGTGGAAAGCGGGTAGGAGCTTTGCTTTGGTCCTATGAGACAAAATCACAAACCACCTGAGAAGCCATGTTTGCTCACTTCTGTGTGCCCATGTGATTTCACAAAGCCCCTGACTCTGTGACGATGTGCGACTTCTGAAGACAGAACAGGACAGAGTACAAGGCCCCAGGTCTCTGGCCTGAGTCACTGCATTCCTCAACAGATAAATGTTCCAGTCCTTGCTTTTTCCTACACATACAAGGGGGGACCTCGAGAAAATTTGAATGATCTTTTGTAGGGTAGGCCCTTTGTAGTACATTCAGAATTTGTTCCTCTGGATCAAATGGTTAAACAATTTTTTAAAAAAGTTTTCAAGCAAAGTTAATTTAGAAAGTAAATGATAGAGAGAGAGAGGGAGGAAAAAAAAAAATTCAACTCCCAAGATAGGGGAGAGGGCCAAGGCTAAGGAAACACAGCTCACAGAGCCGCATGGAAAAAGCAGAGTTTAACAAAGCAATGGAGCAACCAAAACTTTTATCTGGAAATTTTGAAAAGGTTGCATCACGATTTGCGAAAGAAATGTTCTGAGTTGTGGCCAGCAGGTGACTGGCTCTTCCACGATGACAACGTACCTGCCCACACCGCACTGAGTGTTCAGCAGTTTTTGATAAGAAATGGCATGACCTCCATGCCCTACCCTCTTTAGTCATCTGATCTCACCCTGAGCAACTTTTTTTTCTTGTTTCCCTGGATGAAAAAAGTCCTCAAAGGGAAACATTTTGCCAATGTGGAAGAGGTGAAACAAAAAATGGCAGAAGCACTAAAAGGCCTCAAAATCGACAAGTTCAAAAACTGTTTTGAGCAGTGGAAAAAGCGTCTTGATAGGTGTATTGCATCAAATGGAGAATACTTTGAATGCGACTAAAGTTTAAACATGTAAGAATAAATACACAATTTTTTATAAATCAGTATTGGTTTTTTGGGTCCCCCCCTTGTAAGATAAGATCTGACAGGGTGACGGTGCCTCTGTTTTCTAGAACCAGATGTATACTCATACCTACACCTGCACCATGTGCTTATGCTCTAATGTAACTTCCAAGCAAGTCTGCTGTGATTTTGCATATGCTGAACTCTCTCCCCCACTCCTGCACCATGTATAGGCAGTGGGCTGAAACTCTATTCCAGAGCCATCTGATAGAACCTCTCTGAAGGGTTCCCAGGCTATAGGCCTTGGTCTGCAGCCCAGTGAGACTTCTGAATGAAGCTAACTTTAATTCTTTAAAAGCTTGATTTTTTTTCTTTAGCTGACAGTCCTATTAGAGTTTGAGTAGCTTGTGGGACACTAAAGTAGAAATGGAGTCCAGCAGGTAGTTGGATAGATGGTTCTGGAGCTTAGAAGAGAGAATTGGGCCAAAACATATAATTTGGGATGTGATTGAAATTATAGGAGTATCTGAGACCATGGGGGAACCACATTTAGGAGTTGGAGATGACTGGGTGCAGTGGCTCAAGCCTGTAATCCCAGTAATTTGGGAGGTTGAGACGAGGATTGCTTGAGTCCAGGTGTTCAAGACCAGTCTGGGTAATATAGCAAGACCCCATCTTTAAAAAGAGAGAGAGAGAGTTGGAGATGGTCTGCACATGGTGGCTCATGTTTGTCATCCCAATGCTTTGGGAGGTCACTTGAGGTCAGGAGTTTGAGACCAGCCTGGACAACATAATGAGACCCTGTCTCTACAAAAAAACTTTAAAAAATTTGACTGGGCGTGGTGGCTCACATCTGTAATCCCAGCACTCTGAGAGACCAATGCAGGAGAATTGCTTGAGCTCAGGATTTTGAGACCAGCCTGGGCAACATTGCAAAAGCACTGAAAATCACAGCAGCCCACTTCAGGCTGTGATTTTTCTAGGGACTCCTTCTCTCTTAAGCTTCTGTCACTTGGAAATCCCCTGTTGCGGATTCCTGAATACAGAGCAACTCTGCTCTGTGATTTATTCCTTTTTTTTTTTTTTTGAGTTGGAGTCTCACTCCTTCACCCAGGCTGGAATGCAGTGGCAAGCACACTCACGGTCACCCCAGCGTTGACCTTCTGGGCTCCAGTGATCCTCCCGCCTTAGCCTTCAGAGTAGCCGGAACTATAGACACCCGCTACCACACCCAGCTATTTTTTTTTTTTTTGAGTTGGAGTTTCACTCTGTCACCCAGACTGGAGTGCAGTGGCACGCTCCCAGCCACTGCAGCCTTGACCTGCTGGGCTCCGGCGATCCTTCTGCCTCAGCCTTCCAAGTAGCTGGAACTACAGGTGCGCACTACCACACCAGGCTAATTTTTTGAGTTAATGTGGAGATGAGGTCTCGCCAAGTTGCCCAGGCGGGTCCCGAACCTGCGGGTTCAAGTAATCCACTCACCTCAGCCTCCCAAGGTGCGGGATTACAGGCTGAGTCACCGAGCCCGGCTTATATTTTTTATTTTATTGTATAGACGAGGGCTTGCCAAGTTTCCCGGGTGGGTCTCAAACCCGTGGGCTCAGGCAATCCACTCTCCTCAGCCTCCCAAAGTGCTGGGATTACAGACTTAGCCACCGAGCCTGGCCACCTCTGTGGTTTATTCTATTTTCACTTTTTTGACTAGGTAATACACCCCTATCACTGGAAAAGTTGAAATCAGTTAGAAGGCTGTGAGTGGAGAAGTCTTCTTCCCAACACTCTATTTCCCTTCCCTACTCACCCCCTCCAGCCTCCCGCTTTTACTGCCTTATGGTGAAAGCACATACGTTGGAATTCTTATTGGTTTTTCACATGACTGGGAGCACTGCTTTGTACCTTTCTAAATCAGCACATGGAAAGCTTCCTCATTCTCTCTCTCTCTGTAAAACAGCACACAGCTGTCCTCTCCCACCCTTGCCTTCTGTAGTTTACAGTGGGTGCCAGCCTTCCTGGAAGGCCCTTGGGGCAGTAGCTCGCAGCTGTTCATTCTGGTGATTAAAAACAGACACAGAGGCACCTTCATTTGAATCTCTTGTCATGGGTAATTTTCATCTTCCTGGGAAGAGGTGTGATGGGTGGAACCCCAGGTACAAATGCTTAGTTTAATTGTAAACAACCACTGACAGAGCTGTGCATTGGCTGAGCAGGTATGGACTTAGGTATTTCCTTTCTCAGTTAATTTATTTTTAAATTCTATGTTTTACTATGACCCTGTACTTGTTGTCTGATTGTCTTATGAATATGCTGAAGCTGCTACATCTTGGGGTAGTGGGGGTTACGAAGCTTTTCCTTGCAGCTTGCACTAGAATGCGCAGACATACTCTTTAGTGAGAGATTGTTAGGGTTTGACAACCATCGCTTATATATGGATGGGCTCACTCGGGGGATTTAATATTCTGTCCTAATGAAGGCGTTGGTGTTCCCCCATCTGTTTATTTTGAACAAGTATCTTCTCTCTGGTTTGGCGGCCTGCTTTGGGAGTGGTCAGTTCTGCGGCCAACATGCCCACCCAGCTGGAGATGGCCATGGACATTATGATTAGAATCTTCCATCGGTACTCGTGCAAGGAAGGGGACAAGTTCAAGCTCAACAAAGGGGAGCTGAAACTGCTCCTTCAGCGAGAGCTCACAGACTTCCTCTCGGTGAGTCACAGTCTTTCTGCCACATTCAGTCAAGGATGTTGGGGTATGGTTTCTGAGACAGCTTTTATGTCCGTACTTACCTCCTGTGATTCTGCCACAAATGCAGGATAGTTTGTATGGAGACTCAAAATACAGGGGATGCAAACACTAGAGACCCTTGTTTCCTTTTTGTTGTTGTTGTTGAGTCAGAGTCTCACTCTGTCATCCAGGCTGGAGTGCAGTGGCAAGCTCACAGCCACCGCAGCCTTGATCTACTGGGTTCAGGCGATCCTTCAGCCTCAGCCTTCCACGTAGCTGGAACTACAGGCATGTGTCACCACACCCGTCTAATTTTTAAAAAACTTTATTGTACAAACAAGGTCTTGCCAAGTTGCCCAGGCTGGTCTCAAACCCCTAGGCTCAGGCAATCCTCTCATCTCTGCCTCTTAAAGTGCTGGGATTCACCTCATCAACAAGGGTAACTGCACAATGCATATTTGTATACCTAACCCTTAACTGTACCCCACAATTTTAAAATAAAAAATATGTTAAAAAATAAATAAAGTGCTGGGATTACAGGTGTGAGCCATTGCACCTGGTCCGGACCCTTGTTTTCTATGTAGTTAGGCATGGGCCCTTTTTCATACTGCCTTCCAAGTGTTGACAATTTGAGGCTTTTGCCAATTAGTCAACATTCTGGTGCAACAATAAAAAATATAGCGAGTTATCCCCAGGGTTATAGTTATAACTAATTATAGCTAGTTATGCCCAGAGCTTAGGCCAGCTGTCTGTAAATTTTAATATTATGTATCAGGCCAGAAATGAAGCCTGGGGTACTTCATGCTGTGGTGACAAATCTTCTAGCGAATGACAGATGCTAAGACAGCTTTGTCAGCTGAGCACACACTGATCAGGATTGATGGAGAGGAGGTGTTTGGCCAGTGACCAGTGGGATGGTAAACAGATTCATGTCTCTAGATAGTCAGGAGTTCAATTAATCTCCATATGAAGCTGTGTTGGGGATTGTTTGGGGCGTCCTCTGAGGAAAACACTCTAGGCTGGGTGTGGTGGCTTATTCCTGTAATCCTCGCACTTTGGGAGGCCGAGGCAAGAGGATTGCCTCAGCCCAGGGGTTCGAGACCAGCCTGGGCAACTTGGCAAGACGTTGTCTCTACAGATCAAAAAATTAGCCAGACTTGGTGGCGTGCATCTGTAGTCCCAGCTACTTGGAAGACTGAGGCAGAAGGATGCCTGAACCCAGCATATCGAGGCTTCAGTGAGCTGTGATTGTACCACTGCACTCCAGTCTGGTGACAGAGTGAGACCCTGACTGAAAAACGAAAAGCAAAAACTCTTCACTCTGATGTTTATGGAGCTGCCTTCATTGATGTTAGCACAATGTACTAAAGGTGCACACATGTTGATGGTGTTTATATTTATGTTTGAGTATATTTGTGTAATACTTGATATAATTGTGTAAGTAATATAAATATATATATTTTTTCTGTAAGGATAATAGCAGATGACAAATTCACAGCACTTGCTCTATCCCAGGCACATATTCTGATTCATTCAATCCCTTCTGCCGGGTAGGTGCTGGGGTTATCCCATTTACTCTTGTGTGATGGGATTCTGTCCAGGCCCTGTATTAAGATTACAGAAAATGTCATTATGACACTCTTTTGTCCCCACCCTCTACGGGAAAAGCTTAAGGTAAATTTTTTTAACGTAGTGATTCTTCATCCTATCTTTTTAGTGAGTTTAGGAGTTCCCAGAAACTTTTTTTCTCCCTCTCAAATTGTTTTTTTTTCCCTCTCAAATTCGTTTTGGCTTCGGTATTGCATAACATTAGAATAACATTAGAATAGAAAGCTCAGTAGGTCAAACTTGGCACGTTGATTTACTCAAGTGCAATTTATTTTTGTTTTGGCCAAGTTGATTTTGATCAATGAAGTTGAAGTTTCCGACCATTTAACGGTTGGCAGCAAATGAGAGGGCAGTGGGGAATTCCTGGAGGAAACGTACAGCTTCTGGAAACATTTCTCATCAGTCGGAGAGGTGGATGCCTCCCTGGCAGCACCTGGTGAGCCTGGGTCTCCCCTTGCATTGCTCTCTGCCCATAAAATGCAGTCGTCCTGACAAGATCTGCACTGTATGGGGGGGCTCTTTTTTGTGTCAGGCATTGTGCTAAGTAGGGCTGCCAGATAAAATATTCTTTGTCTTGAGCCATGCTTGAGGCATGCTTATACTAAAAAAAGTCATTTGTTATTATTCTGAAATTAAAATGTAACTGGGTAGCCTGTATTTTTATTTGCTAAATCTACTAACCCTTGTGCTAAGTACTTTCAAAAGTGAGTATCCCCAATATATGTGGGTAGATATTATTCTTCTCATTGTATAAATTGATAAATGTTATGTGATTTGCTCAAAGTCCCATTGTTGGTCAATGGTAGGGCCACTGGCTATCCCTTTTTGGCCTCAAAGGCTCTCCTTGTCACTCAACTGCCTCCCAGTGTCCTGACCCTCGACCTGTGACATCCCGCAAGTTCATTTTCAGCAACATTCACTCACTTGATCAGCTGCTGTTTGCTCTCTTTGGTCTCTAGGTCTGATAGGATTATATGGACCCAGGGCATGGGGCTAGACACGCTTTGCATTTGTGCTTAGTTCAAAACTACCTGCAAATAGGCTCTTAGAAATTGTCTTTAGGCCGGGCGTGGTGGCTCAACCTGTAATCCCAGCACTTTGGGAGGCCGAAGTGAGAGGATTGCCCGAGTCCGCGACCAGCCTGGGCAACTTGGTGAGACCTCGTCTCTACAATAAATTACACACAAAAAACTAGCCGGATGTGGTGGCATGCGTCTGTAGTTCCAGCTACTTGGAAGGCTGAGGCGGAAGGATCGCCTAAACCCAGCAGGTCGAGGCTGCGGTGGCCGTGAGCATGCCACTGCACTTTAGCCTGGGAGACAAAAGTGAGACTCCAACTCAAAAAAAAAAAATTGTCTTTAGATGCTCAAAATAGAAATGATAACTTTAATGTAAAAAAATTAATAATAAGGAAGAGGCCGGTCTCAGTGACTCATGCCTACAATCCCAGCACTTTGGGAGGCCAAGGTGAGAGGATTGCCTGAGGCCACAAATTCGAGACCAGCCTGGGCAACTTGGCTAGACTTCATCTCCTCACACACACAACAATTAGCCAGGCATGGTGGCGCATGCCTGTAGTTGCAGATACTTGGAAGGCTGAAACAGAGGGATCACCTGAGCCCAGTAGGTCGAGGCTGCAGTGGCTATGAGCGTGCCACTGCACTTCAGCCTGAACAACAGAGTGAGAGACTCCAATTCAAAAAAAAAAAAGAAAAAAGAAAAAAAGGAAGATGTGATTTCAGTTGTTATCATGAACCTCAAAGCCTGGAAGTTAGAAATTTCCTTTTTCCCTTTAGTGCCAAAAGGATCCCCAGTTGGTTGATAAGATCATGCAGGACCTGGATGCCAATAAGGACAACGAAGTGGATTTTAATGAATTTGTGGTCATGGTCGCAGCTCTGACAGTTGCTTGTAACGATTACTTCGTAGAACAATTGAAGAAGAAAGGAAACTAAAGATAAGTAGTAAACTAATCTAAAGGCAGAAATATATCCAAAGTTATTTACTTACTGTTCATGTATACCCTTCAGATTTATAGACCTAGTAATGTCACTTATAGATATTATAGACAGCACATATAATTAATTACTAATATTAAATCATATCCCTTAATATAGCGACTTTCCATAAATATTCCAAATTGCATATGCCCTGCTTGAATTTTGTCTATATTTTAAAGATGTTCTGTGCCTATTTTTTTGCCTGTCAGAAAGAGAGCATCACCAAAATGTAGCTACTTTCAAATGAGACTAGAACTTGGCAAATTTCTCAGACATGCTCATCCTTCAATTGTGTTTTGAACTCTTTATTAAGGAAATTAACTGACTTTCCCCATACTCTTGTGACTCTGCTTCCCACGGAAGAAGCTGTGAGGGTTCGTCTGTAAGCAGAAAGGCCAGAAGTAGAAGCTCTGACTTCTTCCGCGGTTTCAGTAGACCCAGGAACAAGTTAAGAGGGCTGAAGGCAGCACCTCTGGGTGTTGGTGTATAATCGCCCTCCCTGGCTGCTTGGGTTGGAGAGTTCTGCAGTAAGTGTTCCATGCCATCTCCCAGTGCCTCCCCTGGGCTAAGCTGCAGGAGGCCCTGGGGAGGCTGACTTTGCTTCCTTGTCTCACTGTACTGCTCCCACCTGTGCTTTCTGCATCTCTCAAACAAATGACTGGCACGTGAATCCTCGTCTTGGGGTCTGCTTCTGGGGGAACCCCAACTATGTCAGGGAGTGTTATGATTGTATTTAAAATTTTAAATGACTGCCCTAGCAAGAAAGAAAGGACTATAGAGAGGGCCATCTTGGAGAGCAACCTGTTAGGAGGCTGTTGCTGTGGTCTGGGTAAGGAGACTTGGGGACTTAGGCCAGGATTTCAGCAGTGGAGATGGAGAGAAGCAGCTTGTTAAGTATTTTGGAAGTGGGACTAGTAGGACTTGCTGATGGAGTCATAGTGAAGGAAGAGAGAACAGTCGAGGATGACAGAGCAGCCACTGCTAGTTGCCTGTCTGATCTCTGTCCTTCCTTTCTTCTGTACATCAGAACCCTGGTTTGTGCAGAACAGCAGCGGTCCAGCTTCAAAGATATATTTACTGGCTTCTCTTATGGCTTTGTTGGGTCTTGTGACACAGTTCTAGACAATGAGAGAAGAGCAGAAGTCTACCAGAAATTTCTGGGAATGTTGTACGATTTCCATATAGGATCTATGCCTTCCCATGTTAATTCCTTCCTTTTTCCCCATTGGAATGTGGATATGAGACTGGAGGTAGGGGGCGGTCTACCATCATGCACCCATGAGGATGGTGGAGAAAAAAGATGAAAGGTGCCCAGGACATTGCTGTCATTGAGGAGCCATCACACAGCCTTGGTTGCCGCTTCTTATCCTCTCATTACGTGGGGAAAAAAGGTGATAGCGCTCTAGTTTTGGTTATGCAAATGATGCAATTAATTTACTAAATGGAAATGACTGAGGGAGGAGCAGCTTTGGTGTGAGAGCCTGGGGGTACATCGACAGCTCTGCTTGAGGGGACTGTTGGACTTCCAGGTGGAGATAGCAAATGGGCAGTTGGATACATGATGCAGCCTGGAGCTCAGGGTAAAGAAGGGACTGGAGATACAGAACTGGGAGTCATTTCCATCGACATGTCTGAAGTCACAGGACTCGAGGGAATAAGAACAATGATAGAGAAGAAGAAAGGTCCGACAGTTCACTGTCAGGAAATGAGAGCCAGCAAGTGATGCAACAGAGACATGGCCAGGGAAGCAGAATGGGAATCAGGAGAAGATGTTTTCTGAAGCCTAGAGAAAAGAGTATTTGGAGGAGGAAAGAGAGTGACATTCATTGAGAAGAAGATTAAGATGAGAATGGAGACTTGACCACTAGATTTGGCAAGGCAGAGCTCACCTATAGTTATTCTGACAGTGTAACTGATATAAGCTCAGCCATTTGTAGCTTGTAAACTGAAATAAATAAGTAGTAAAAGGAAGATGACTTTGTTCCAAAAGCTAGCAGATGGGGAAATGGCCAGACTCATGCCTCAAAGAAACGATTTCAGATTCTTAGGTGAAGTGCAAGGGTTTAAAAGAGAAATATGCAAGGGTGATACAGGGTGTGTTTTGATAGCTTATCTTGGGTGGTGGTCCTCCTGGGGGTCTGGTTAGTGTTATCTCAGCTGCAGTCAGGTTATGGATCAAGTATCTCATGACGTATCCCCCCCACCGCAGGTGAGAAGGTCCCGCAATCAGACTGTTTTCAGATTTCTAAGTAAGCATGTGGTCAGACAAGTGTGCATGGTGAAAAGAAGTTTCTAAAACATGTATTAGGGCTTAAGATTAAGAAAGAGAGAAAAAAATTTTAAAATGCATGTTAAGGCTGAGATACTCAGTTACAATAGCAGTCTGATTTTGCTTAGGAAGGAGCCTAGCCGGGTGTGGTTGACTCACGCCTGTAATCCCAGCACTTTGGGAGGGAAAGATGAGAGGATTGCCTGAGCCCACGGGTTCAAGACCAACCTGGGCAACATGGCGAGACTTTGTCTCTACAATAAATCAAAAAATTAGCTGGGCATGGTGGTGCACACCTGTAGTCCCAGCTACTTGGAATGCTGAGATGGAAAGATCACCCGAACCCAGCAGGTTGAGGCTGTGGTGGTGGTGAGCATGCCATTGCACTCCAGCCTGGGTAACAGAGTGAGACTCCAACTCAAAAGAAAAAAAAAACAAGCCTATCTGCCTATCTCCCTATCTGGCAGGTATTAGGTGCTAGATAAATCTTTGTTTAAGGAACAAATGAAATAATCTGCCAATTTTTGGCATTCTATTGCAAAGATCTGTCATTTTTTCCTTAAATATACTATGTGTGTGTATGTGTGTGTATTTTTTTTTCCTGAGTTAGGGTCTCACTCTGGGCTCAGGCGATCCTACCACCTCAGCCTCCTGAATAACTGAGACTGTGACAGAGAGGAGGGTCTAAAAACAGTTAAAATTATTCCTTTTAAAAAAATCAACCTGCAAGCTCCAAACCTGCTAGACATGGGATATGAGAAAACCAAGCCGCTTTCCTGGAAATGCTAGATAGTAATTGATTCACAACCTTACCCTCAAATCCTCTCTTTGTGAAGTTATCGGTTTACAACCCCGGCTTGTCATATATATCCTGGAGACAATTTGTTCTTTGAAAATCTGGGATTGCTAGATACAACCTTGCAAATTCCAAAGAAAAATGTATAGCCATACAACCCAACCACCTCCCTTACCTAAAATAACATATAAAACTTCTCTCTTCTTTCTCTGGGTTGCTCAGCCTTGGAGCATTAGCCTGCTGAGTCATGCTGGTGCTAATAAAACGCTACTTCCTAAGCTACTTCCTAAGATAGTCTTGGTGTCACAGTCTCTCTGTTTTCCCACAACA
>CAUYQG010207762.1:0-13346 GCA_963574415.1 Tarsius wallacei
AAAAAACTCGCCAGGCTCAGTGGCTCAGCCTTTAATCCCGCGCCTTTGGGAGGCTGAAATAAGTGGATTGCCTGAGCCCGCAGGTTCGAGACCCGCCTGGGCAACTTGGCGAGACCTCATCTCTACAATAAATAAAAAAAAACAAAAAACAAATATCTGGTCAAGTCCCAACTTTCACTTATTTTGGGAATATACTCAAAAATAGAATTGCCGGATCATATAGTAGTTCTATGTTTAATTTTTTTAAAAGGAATCACCTTGTTATTTCCCAAAATGACTGTACCATTTAAACTCCTACCAACAATGCCCAAGGGTTCCAATTTCTCCACATCTTTGCAACACTTATTATCAGTTGTATTCTGTTGTTGTTGTTGTTTTATAATACCCATTCTAATAAGCATGAAGTTGTATCTCACTGGGATTTTATTTGCCTTCCCCAGTGATTAATGATATTGGGCATGTTTTTATGTGCATATTGGCCATTTGTATATCTTCTTTGGAGAAATGTCTATTCAAACAGTTTGCTTATTTTTAATCGGTTTGTTTGGTTTGCTGTTGAATGGTAGGAGTTCTTTCTATATTCTGTATATCAATTCCGTATGAGATATATGATTTGCAAATATTTTCTTATACTCTGTGGGCTGCCTTTTTACTCTGTTCTCTTTTTCTGATTTTAATTGAGCCTTTTATATGTTTTTTATCTTCTCTCTTAGCATATTGGTTAAATGTCCGTAAAATTTTTTAAGTAGTTGTCCTAGAGCTTCCCATGTATATTTTTAATCAGAATCTACCTTCCAATAACATTCTACTGCTTCTTATGTAGTACAGGTAACTTGTAGCAAAATACTCCCAATTATTTCCTCCAATACTTTATAACATTTCTGTCACTGATTTCACTTATTCACATGCTATAATCTTCAAATACACAGTCACTGTTATTGCTTTAAACAGTTTCATTTTATATATATTAAGAAAAGTGCAATATTTTATTTTGCCCTCCTCTGTGGTTGCTTAACGCTCTTTCTTTATGAAGATTAAGCTTATGGTTTATATTGTTTTCCTTCCCCCTGAAGAACTCATCTTAACATTTTTGCAAGAAAGAAAGAATGAATGAATGGGAATGAACTTTCTCTTTTTTTTTTTTTGAGAAAGTTTTTATTTATCTGTTGGAAGATGATGTGTTTAGATGCTTTGTGTGCGTGTGTGTGTGTGTGTGTGTGTGTGTATTTATCCTGCTTTGTGTTCTGTTCTCCGAGCCTCCTGCATCCGTGGTCTGTGTCTGTTATTTATTTTGCAAAGTTCTTGGCCAATATTTTTTTAAAAAATATTCTCCAGCTGGGCTCGGTGGCTCAGCCTGTAATCCCGCGCCTTTGGGAAGCTGAGGTGAGTGGATTGCCTGAGCCCGCGGGTTCGAGACCCGCCTGGGCAACTTGGCGAGACCTCATCTCTACAATAAATCAAAAATTAGCCGGGCATGGTAGCGTGCGCCTGTAATTCCAGCTCCTTGGAAGGCTGAGTCGGAAGGATGGCCAGAGCCCAGCAGGTCGAGGCTGCGGTGGCCGGGAGCGGCCACTGCACTCTAGTCTGGGCGACAGCAAGACTCCAACTCACAAAAAAAAAAAAAAAAAAAAAAATTATCCTACTCTTTTCTTTCTTCTCCTTCCAGTATCCCCATTACACATATATTCTGAGCCAGGTGCTGCAATCCCAGCACTGTAATCCCAGTAATCCCAGCACTTTGGGAGGCAGAGGTGAGAGGATTGCCTGAGCCCACAGGTTCAAGACCAGCCTGGGCAACTTGATGAGACTTCATCTCTACAATAAATCAAAAAATTAGCTGAGCATGGTGGCACACGCCTGTAGTTCCAGTTACTTGGGAGGCTGAGGTGAAAGGATCGCCTGATCCCAGCAGGTCGAGGCTGCAGCGGCCGTGAGTGTACCGCTGCACTCCAGCCTGGGTAACAGTGAGACTCTGTCTCAAAAAACAAAAACAAAAACCCACGTGTATTCTGTAGTATGGATATTCTGTTCTATTTTTTAAAAATTATTTTTTATCCTTAAATTTCAGCCAGGAAATTTCTATTGGCTCATTTTTTAAGCTCACTGATTCCTTTATTGGAGATTTCCAGTTTAATGATGAGCCCATCAAAAGGATTCTTCAATTCGGTAACAGTGCTTTTGATTTCTAGCAGTTCCCTCTGATGCATTCTTTGAGCTTCCATGTCTTTGCTTATGTTATCCATCTGCTCTTATATGCTGTTTACTCTTTCCATTAGAGCCTTTAATATAGTAATCATTTTAAATTCCATGTCATTTAATTCCAATATCTTTGTCATGTCTGCATCTGGTTCTGATTATCACTTTCTCAAGAGACCTCTCTGATAGTTGATCTATAATTCTATACACCCTATTCCCTGTCTTCTTCCATTCCTTCTCTGGTTTATTGTCACCTATAAATACTAATAACTATATATTTTCATTGTTTATCTTGTCTATTATCTGCCTCTTGTACAAGAATATAAACTCTATAAATGCAGGAATATTTTCATCTTAAGCTCACTGCTGTAACCACAGCAGTTGGAGCACACTAGGAGTTCAAAAAACATTGGTTGAGAGAATAAATGAATCTAAGTAATCTGGCAACATTTGGGCTCGGCTGTTTCTGTGAATATTCATTAGAGTAGATTCCTAGGAGACTTTGGGCAGAATCTGTAGGGTTTTTCTAGGTATAGAATCATATCATCTGCAAAGAGGTATAACTTCATCTTTTCTTATTAAGATATCTCTAATTTTGTCAGGTGCGATGGCTCACACCTATAATCCCACCACTTTGGGAGGTGAAGGCAAGAGGATTGTCTGAGCCCAGGGGTTGGAGACCAGTCTGGACAACTTGGCAAGAACTCGTCTTCACAATAAATCAAAAAATTGGCTGGGTGTGGTGACATGCACCTTTAGTTCCAACTACTGAGAAGGCGAAGGTGGAGGGATCGCCTGAGCCCAGCAGGTTGAGGCTGCGATGGGCATGAGTGTGCCACTGCACTCCAGCCTGAGTGACAGAGTGAGACTCCTACTCAAAAACAAAAACAAAAACAAAAAAAACCTCTCTAATTTCTTTCACCTTCCTGATTTTTCTGGCTAGGACTACTAGTACTGTTAAATAGGAGTGGTGAGAGTGGACATTCTTATCTTGTTCCATTTCTTAGGAGGGAATGCTTCCAGCTTTCATTAGAGCAGATTCATTATACAGCCTATGTCTTTTTTCTTAAGTTCCAGAGGTTATTTTGGTTCCTAAAGAGGCAACTTCAGGTTTGTGTAGCCTTTCAGGGTCCCTAATGCCCTCCCATTTCTTAGTGTCTGGCATTATTATAGCCTCATTTGGCACCATGGCCTAGTAGATCATGCCACGTTATCAAGCTGAAAACGTAAGCACCTCATTGATCAGCAGATGAATAGGTTCACATTTTTAGAATACACCAAAATAAATTTGGTATAATTTTGCAATTTATGCTCAAAATTGGACTGCATGTTTCTCTTGGCTTGGTGTGTGAATTTGCAAATGTGAGCTGAGGATACCCTATTATCCTGGATTACTCCTTTTTCTTCCTTCTGTGTTTGTTCCCCTATTTGTTAAAACGTATGTTCTTCTTGGTTTACTCTCTTATTCGGGGAGGGGTAGTGACTCTCTGAGAATGGGTATAGAGGAGGTAAACTTTCTGTCTGAGTGTCTGCAAATGCCTCCCATATTTTTCTCTGCGTTTCCTTTCGGATAGTTTCTCCCATTGTCTTCAATCTGGCTAACCTTTTGTTTTGCAGTACTCATCTATTATTAATCTCTCCCAGGTTGTTTTTTTCACTTTGTGTATTGTAATTTTCATCTCCAAAAACTGTATTTCAGTCTAATGCTTTCCAAGTCTCTCCCTGCCTCTATGTAGCATACTAAGTCTTCCCTCTTTCCTTGAGGGTTTATCTCCATTTATTATTCCTTTACCAGCACAGTTTTTGGAAAGAGTGGCACTGAACCCACATGTTCAAATTACCATGTTTCATCAGAAGCCCAGCATCTTTTGATTTGAGATCAAATTATGAGGCCACTGATGGATTAGTTGATCTCTCAGCCAACAGTAGATTGAAGAGAGAAGATTGCTGCTGTCGTACTGCTGGAGACATGACCAGAGGAGCAGAGGAGATTCTTCCCTATGACTGGATTGCCGTTTCCACTTTCATACAACTAATAGTCACAGGGTCAAGACTAGCCTCCTGTCTCAAACCCTGCCTTCTTTCTTTTTTTGTCACAGCTACTTCTACAGATGTAAAATCTCTTGCTCACGAGTCACATAGTATCACTGGAATGCTTACACAGTCATCACTCAAGTTGAACAGTCTTAAAGAAATGTCAAAATCCAAAAACACAGCTCATATGCCAGAAAGGAAATCCCAAGTAACTTCACTCTTTCTTGTGTTTCTCAAGCAGTAGACGGGAACTCAGACCACAGGAAGTCTTACTAAAAAACCATTTTCTGTCCCATCAATTGCATCCATAGTTCCGTTTCCAAAATAGCACGAAGAACACCTCCATCCAACCTAATGTTCAGGCCTCATGTCTTGTCATTCCCATTTCCTTTCTATTCTGCATCCCCAAATCCCAAAGTTTTGCAAGGCAGGACCCTCCTCAGGGCTGTTTAACCCAGAATTCTCTTGGTGGCCAGAGGGCAGGTGAAAGACAGGAATCATAGCCTTGTAATGTTTTCCCCAGCCACACAAATATTTGTAGTGGAGTAGAGTTTGCTTTCTCTAATACTGGTCTTTTGGTACCTACTTTCAATATCTCCACAGTGACCTTTCTCCCTGGTCCTTCGTGTTCTTGTATTTGTACACCACCCCAAATGAAATCCCTTATACCACATTATACGTGTATGATGAGGTTAATTATCTTGCAAGGATATTTGTATTTTGTCAAATCTTTAATCCAAGAGTCATTTTCCTCTTAGTAAGCCTAAGAATTAGAAGAAATTCCAGAAGAAACTAGAGCCTGGAGGTATTTATCCAGCCAAGAGATTCATATGAAGAATTCTGCCTGAGCTACCCAATGGGATACACAAACTAGAATCAGAAAATCATGTTACAGGAGCAATTGTGCTCTTACCTCTTCTCTGTAGGAATAACTCCTTAACTCAAAAGAGCATGTCATAACTTTGAAAGGTCTGTTCAGCATTGTCCTTAGGAAGGCAGCTTCTGCAAGTGGTAGGCATAGATCTTTCTATTCTCTAACATGAATGAGATGCTGAAGATTCGTGTTTGTTTTAATGTACAGAGGACCTGGGAGGATATTTCCTTAGGAAATAATATAAAACAGCTTGCTCATTGTTTTACACACCATAGAGAATCAGATGCGACTCATAGTAAAACTTCCGAATTTGTATCTTAAAGCCACAGGAGTTTGGTAGGAGGTAAAGATATTTCAAAAGTCAACTTAAGAACAATTGCATGCATTAGTAATTAGGGATGCAATCCTAATTTAGAAACAAGCTGTTCCTGATTTAGGAATGAGTATCTGCCAAGTGTTATTCTACATGTTTGACAAATATCTCTCATCTTTGAAGTTATTCTACAAAAACAGGTGATCTTATCCTTCCTTGGCCTATGAGGAAACTGAGGCACCGGGTCAAATGTCATCCCAGAGGCAAACACTGTCCACGTTACTCAGAACTTAAAGATGAATCCGATGCAGCCCCTGCCTTCCAGAGGCTTGCACTGAGGTGGGGAAGAGAACTAATGCAGCCAGAGTGCAGGGATGAAACTCTCTGTCAATAAGGAGGTCAAGAATGCCAAGGCCAGAGTGTGAGAGAAATGTCCACAGGTCATGGAAGCCCACCTGGCATGGGCATGAAGAGAAGAGGACGAAAGACAAATTGCTGGTCCCTCAAGGAAAGAGGAAGGGTAGCCAGGGTATCTGTAGATGACAGAACCAAGGAGGTGCGGGATGACTTAACCAGAAGAAATGGGCCTCCAAGGAGTGTGGAGCTTTTCGGGGAGGATGAAGGACTCTCAGTCTGGAAATACTCAAGGCAGTGAAGACGCTCTCCTCTCAAGGTGTGCAGGAGACAGAGCAGCCCCTCCCATACCACTCCCTTCCCAAGAAGGTCCTTAGGGAGGAGAAAGGAAGTGAGCATTCAGAAATAAGCGTGCAGATGAAGACAGACTTTACCCTGGTCTAGAGGTCCAGAGAGCCTGCTGGGAGGGGGCTGGTGTCGGAGGGGAGAGAGGCAATGACAGGATGGAAGGGAGAGCATCCCAGGGCAGTATGGTGCTTGTCTCCTCTTCTGGAGGCTACAGCAGCTGGCAGCATGTGTGGTGACCATGTACATGGGAAGTGCATGGGTCTGCGGGGTAGTCTGTTCTGAAGAATCCTAATGGCTGAGGCACTAGGCCGTGTTGTCAGTCTGAGTACCCAGGAGTGAATGGTCTGGGTAGGGTGCTGGCTCTGCAGCAGACAAGGCCTTGGAAGATCAGACGCTCTGTCTAGAGCCCTGAAGTAGCTCTGAAACCCATGGAGTGTTCTGACTGCTGTGGCAGGGATGTCACCTGCATCAGATCTCAGCCACTTCGTTAGTGTCACCCCAAGTCATAGGACCTCATAGAAATTCAATTTATGGGTACTAAGTGAGGTATCCACTATGTGCTGAGCATGTGTTAAGAACTCTGTGCATAACCGTGACCTAGACCAAAGGCACCCCTGCCCTCACAGTGTTTTAATGTGCGGGAAAGAAGACTGCCATTCAGTCAGGAAGCGTTAGAGCCAGGGGAGGACAAGTTCAGGTGCCAGAGGAGAATGTCAAGAAAAATCAACCTGGTGTGGGTCCACAGAGCCCCTGTTGAAAACCTCCTCCTCACCAAGCTGAAGTAAAGAAGCATAGCCCCGGCACCAAATCCCTAACTCCCCATGGTAGAAGGGCACGGGACAGTTCATTCTTAAACAAGCTGCTCACACACTCAGAATCCAAAAAAATTTGGACACAGTTCTTTTTTTGAGCTGTAGTCTCTGAAGTCTCACTCCGTCACCAAGTTGGAGTGCAGTGGCACACTTAAGGGCCACACCAGCGTCAACTTGCTGGTCTCCAGCCATCCTACTGCCTCAGTCTTACAAGTAGTCAGAACTACAGGTGCACGCTACCATGCCTGGCTAATTTTTGATTTATTGTAGAGACAAAGTCTCACCATGTTGCCCAGGTTGGTCTCGAACCCGTGGGCTCGGGCAATCCTCTCATCTCAGCCTCCCAAAGTGCTGGGATTACAGCCACCATGCCCAACCGAGACAGTTCTTTACTGCAGGTTCCACTTACGCCTTCTCTCCCCTTCAAAAAGAGTCACAGGAATGTTCTGGAATGGGGTCTCTTGACTATTCGACTTGTCTTCCTTCATCCACGGTCTCTTCAACGGACACAGGCCTTTCACTCCAGCTTCCTGGGGTGGCTCCACATCTGCAAACCTTCATGCAACCCCTGGGCCATGAGCTCTTTCCTTTACACACTCTTTCTTCCTCTTCTGAGCAGGCCGATCTGCAGGATTCCATCCCACTCCCTGGCCCCCGGTTTCAGTGGACAGTCATCGAGTCCTGCCAGATTCCATGGTGAAGGGGCACTTTGTTTCTTGCTGGTAGAGCACCTACCAGCCCCTTGACAGACTTTTTGTACTACCAACTCCTCCTAGCATATCCCAGCATGACTACTATGATAAAAGAATCCTTTCCCCTTCCATTTGTTAGTCAGCTGATATCTCACCAAAATTCCTTCTCCTCTTCTCCTCTTCATCTTTTTTTTTTTTTTGAGTTGGAGTCTCACCCTGTCACCCAGACTAGAGTGCAGTGGCCGCTCCCGGCCACCGCAGCCTCGACCTGCTGGGCTCCAGCGATCCTTCCCCCTCAGCCTTCCAAGTAGCTGGAATTACAGGCGTGCGCTACCACACCCGGCTAATTTTTGATTTATTGTAGAGATGAGGTCTTGCCAAGTTGCCCAGGCGGGTCTCGAACCCGCGGGCTCAGGCAATCCACTCACCTCAGTCTCCCAAGGCGTGGGATTATAGGCTGAGCCACCGAGCCCAGCTCATCTTTTTTTTTTTTTTGAGTTGGAGTCTCACTCTGTTGCCCAGGCTAGAATGCCATGGCATGCTCATGGCCACCTCAGTGTCCACCTGCTGGGCTCCGGTGATCCTTCTGCCTCAACCTTCCAAGTAGCCAGAACTACAGGAGCGCACCACCACACCCAGCTATTTTTTTTATTTATTTTGAGATGAGGTCTTGTCAAGTTGCCCAGGCTGGTCTCGAACCCCTGGACTCCCAAAGTGCTGGGATTACAGGCTTGAGCCACTGCGTCCGGCCCTCTTCTTCTAATCTAAGTTGCTCACACACTCAGAATCAGGGTTACAGTTGGACATGGCCATCCAGGGATGGGCTACTTTTCCTGAGCGTGGTCCTGTTGTTGATTTACCTCTGTGAGAGGGAAGTGATGTTTGCCCTCTCCAGGCCTGGGTCTTAAAACATTCTGCATGCATGCCACCAAGCTGGAGCACAGGCTGGTGGCAATCCATCTTTGACCATACTGGGTAGAATGGGACAATGATTTACAGGGTCCTGCATCTCTGAATGGTTCAAAGAATAGGGGTGCTCCACCAATCTGGGTCACTCACAGACTGTAAGTTAGAAAAAGATACTTGTTCTTATTTATTTATTTATTCATTTATTTATTTTTGAGTTGGAGTCTCACTCTGTTGTCCAGGCTGGAGTGCAGTGGCATGCTCACGGCCACCCCAGCGTCAACCTATTGGGCTCCGGTGATCCTTCCGCCTCAGCCTTCCAAGTAGCTGGAACTACAGGTATGCGCTACCACGCCCGGCTAATTTTTTAAATACATATTTTATTGTAGAGACAAGGTCTCGCCAAGTTGCCTAGGCTGGTCTCAAACCTGGGGGGCTCAGGCAATCCACTCATCTCGTCTTCCCAAAGTGCTGGGATTATAGGCTAAGTCACCAAGCCTGGCCCATATTTGTTCTTTAAACCACAATATCGTCGGGTCTTTTACTCTAAATAATACAAATCTTATTACCAAAATGTCCCTGTTTCCTACCTGAGTGAGAGGGGACCCTCTCAGAGCAAAAATGTACATTTTACAATCCTGTCCATCACTTAAGTGCCAGTCAAGCATGAAATTACGCTCCTGTGGCTTTCTTTCCCACAAACACTCCTCACTCTTCTTCTGCTGGAGTACATGGTTATGAATCATAGAGCTGCCCCCGGCCATCTCCCTTTCCAGGGGTCTACCACTTGGCTTCCCGGTGCCCCAGCATCTGTGTGTCTGCCGTGCACTGAGAGTTTATTCTCCTGGGCTTTGTTTTATTAGAGCAATTTCCTAAGTTCCATTTCACCAACACCCGGAGGACAGAGACTAAGAGTATAAATAAAACAAGTGTTACTATCTCCTCCTTCGGGCTTTCAATTGATTGTGACTTAATCTTTTGAGGCAAATTGATGGGCTTAATATTAAACTGAAATACCAGGAGTTAGCCAAGGAATCAGAGAATTGAACAAAAAATGAAATTGTCCAGAAGTGGAATTTTTCCAGCTTTCCAGAAGAGTTGGTTCAGGTCATGCATATTTTTTTTCTTTCTTATCTTACACAAGATAAATACCTTTATAGAGACTAAGGAGGCCAGACTATCTAAAAATGTTGGATAGAAAAAAATCTGAAACCCTAAGCAAAGGTAGGGGAGGGACCCATAAACTCCCCCAATTGTGCTACCCATCCAGAGTTCTTCTTGGTCCTAAATCAGGGATGGCCCTGGCATTGCTTGGCCATAGCAAACCCTTGCCTCACTGTGCTCTTGCAAAGGGTGCGTTACTTCTATCTAATGAGTCAGGGACTGAGATTATAGGGATTCCGCTTTGTGATGTCGTGTCCAACTCAACCTTGCACCCTCATCTGATCTCATTACGGCACCCAGCCCAGGGATAATTCTCTGCTTCTGGGAAACAGCTCAGATGGTGAAAAGCTAAAGATATTGAAGCCAGTTGGACCTGAATTTTAATTCTGACCCTGCCATTTAGTAAAAGATCTTGAGCAAGCATTTAATTTCTGTGAGTCTCAGTTTTCCTATGCCTTACGGATAATACTCCCACTACAGCAGAGACTGACCAGCTGCTTACCAAATGTACCTCTTCCAGGTCACACAGCTAAATTGCATTTCCAGCTTCCTTTGCAGCCAGGCAGAGTCATAGGACTGCGTTCTAGTGAAAGAAATGGTCCACATAAATTCTTCTGACACCCTATTTTCTCTCCTCATTCGCTCACTGAACAGTGAGAACTCAGAAGCCCTTGAGCTAATGTTGGGCAGAGCCTACAAGGTAGAAGGAACTGGAATCTGAATAACCAGAAACACCTGTAGTGGACTATATGAGAGATGGAACTAAAACTCTCCCGGGGTAAGTCACTGAGATCCGGAGGTTTATTTGTTGCAGAAACCAGCATTACTCTGCCACACCACTTTGTAAGACCTAACTATCCCAGGCCTCCAGAAGTGAAGAGTTACAGAAGAATTACAGTGTGTGGATATGTGTTTATAATTGTGTGTGCAGTACACTTTCTGAAGGCTTGCATTGATTTCCTTATTTATTCATAGTAGCACACTCTGGTCTGACCAGAGGGCATAGCCGGGGAACTTACGTGGTAGATGTTATTATGTGACCCATTTTGTAGATGGATAAACTGAGGCTCAGAGAAGTCAAGTTGTTCAAGGTCAGACAGGTAGTTGTCAGTGACAGAACCGAGCCCCCAATCCAGCTCTTAGCCACTGTATTTTAAAAAAATCAGAAGGGAGATATCCATAGTATGCCCAACGGCTAATCACTCATTTGATGCAGGAGAGGGAAACATTTCAGAGACCCATCACAGCAACCTTCCCAGCACAGGTCTGAGCTTGTCCCCAAGGTAGAATACTTTCTCATGCTGTAATAATAATGAAGATAAATAACAAGCACTGAGTACTTAGAAGGCGCCAGGCACTGTTCTAAATTATTGACAAGAATTAACTCATTTAATACTCAGAACAACCCAATAGGGTAGTTTCTCTTATTGTATTCCCATTAATGATGAGGAAACTGAGGAACCAAATGGTGAAGTAACTTGTACAGATTACACAAGTAGTAAGAAGCAAAGGTGGAAATTGAACCCAGGTCGTCTGGTTTTTTGTTTTGTTTTGTTTTGTGTGTGTGTGTGTGGGTTGCAGTGAAGGAGGTTTGTGGTAGAAGAGCATGAAAGAAGTCCCCCTCTGCCCTCTGCCCTCTGGTCAGATTAAGTTACTTGTCCCTGGAACATGCCTCATTTTCCTATCTTTGTGTTATTCTCCCTGTTGGAGATGCTGTCTCTAACACCATCTATAGACATCTTACAGATCCTTGAAGGACCAATCAAGAATCACCTTTCCTTGATTCTCCGGGATACAAACAATCTCTTCCTTTCTGTGTTTCCATATAAATGTATTTATAAATTATTTTCTTCATTTATAAATTATTACTTTTGACACAATTGACATCCAATATACCTTTTAAAAATGCGAATACAGGTGAAGCTCCACTAGAGTCTTCCTGTTTTGTACCGGTCTTCCTCCTCTAAGAAATCACTGCGCTCCCAAATTTGATATTTATTCTCACCAAGGTGCTCAATTTATATAAATGTTACCTTTCTATAAAAAGCATCCCACTTGTTTCATTCAACATTATGACTTTAAGACTCTTCTAACTTCATGCAAGTGATTCATTCATCTTCACCTCAAAGGAACAACCATTTGAATATAAAGATTTAATTTCTATGAATATCACAATATTTATTTATCTCTTCTCTTGTTAATGGACATCTGGGTGTTCATTTGCCCATTTTGTAGATGGATAAACAGAGGCACAGAGAAGTTAAGTTGTTCAAGATCAGACAGGTAGTTGTCAGTGACAGAACTGAGCCCCCAATCCAGCTCTTAGCCACTGTATTAAAATCAATCAGAACGAAGATATCCATAGTAGGCCCAAAGGCTAATCAGTAATTTGATGCAGGAGAGGGAGATATTTCAGAGCCCCGTTCTAGCAACCTTTATTTATTTCTTGTCTTGTTAATGGACATCTTGTTGGGCGTACTATGGATTTCTCCATTCTGATTTTTTTAAATACAGTGGCTAAGAGATGGATTGGGGGCTCAGTTCTGTCACTGACAACTACCTGTCTGATCTTGAACAACTTGACTTCTCTGAGCCTCAGTTTACCCATCTACACTGGGTTCTTTAAGTCTCTTTTGCTCTAGTGAACTATGAGAACATTCTTGTTCCTTTGTCTTCAGAGACTCTGTGAGACTTTCTCTGATACATGGTAGTAAAGACATAAATTCAAGACTTGATTAAGATATAAACCCAGAAAGGCAAACAAAGCCTTTGGGGATGGTACATTTTTTTCTAGGGATGTCTGGAAGTTTCAGGAAAAGCAGCCATGAGGCTGAAAACTGGGCAGCAATTTTTGTTGCTTTCATGGGTCAAGGGGGCAAAAATTAGAGTCTAAGGTTTACAATAAAAGAACCCATCACAAACACAGCTATTTCAGTCAAGAACCTAAAGAACTATAAGAGTAAGAGTGAATAATAAATGAAGACAAGAGAAATAGCAGACAACAGAAACAGACATCAAAGAGATCAAGATAATATAGTTATTGAAAACCAACTCTAAAAATATCTATTCTTACTATGTTAAAAGAGAAATATGGGCAAGATTAAGAATTTCATCAGAAATATACAAACTATAAAATAAGTAAACAAATTCTGGAACTGAAAAATACAATAAAAATTAAGAACTTAGTGACTTTATTCATATTAATAAAGATACACAGCTGTATAGAAATTTAGTGAGCTAAAAGATAGATAAAAAAGAATATTTATTAAAAAATACCAGGAAGACAAGACAGTATGGGAGATGTATAGATTACAGTGAACAGAGCTAATATAAATATAAGTGGAAAAAAAGGAGAAAGTGTCAATATCAATATTTGAACAGATAATGGCTGAGCGTTTTCAAAAAATATACAATATCTATTGTATATTAAATGGATATGAGATATCCTATGAACTCCAAGCAGAAAAATTACAGCAGAAATCCACATCCAAGCAGATTAGTCACTGAAGTAAAGCTTTTGAAAAGCAAAGAACAGAGAAAATCTTAAAAGTAAATAGAGAAAAATAACAGATTACTTTTGAAGGAACAAGGATTTGGCAGCTAATTTATCATTAGAAGATATGAATAGACACTTCTCAAAAGAAGACATAAGA
>CAUYQG010207766.1:0-24597 GCA_963574415.1 Tarsius wallacei
GGCTCAGGCAATCCGCTCACCTCGGCCTCCCAAAGCGCGGGATTACAGGCTGAGCCACTGAGCCCAGCCACTGTGTTCAATTTTAACACCCAAATTTAGCCTCCAGTGGACATGTTGCAAGTGGGAACTGTGACTGTGCCCACCGCATGAGATTTAAAGATGAGGGCTTCCTCATGCCTCATTTTATGCCGCATTAAGAGTGGCCTTTGCATTTCCAAAGAGAATTCTGTGACCTGACCAGCCTTGACTAGCTATGGCGCGAGCTGAGGCCCCCCCAGGAGAGATGCTGTCACTTCCGCCCACAGGGGAAGCACAGCCCCACCTGCCTGCTCATGTTGCATGGTCACAGCCAAGAAATCAAATTTTTTCAGCCCATTTTCTTGTCTTGAATGATGTACCTTGGAGAAAGAATTAAAGTAGGATGATATGAAGGTTCAAATGCAGTTCTAAAAATTGAAACGTCAGCGAGGGCCAGATGTCCATGCGGCATGGCCGGTGCACTAGTTACACGAGAGGCAGCTGTCAGAAGCCTCAGAGAAGATGGGGAAGGGAGGGGAAGCCCGTAGTGTGCCAGGCACCGTGCTGGGCATGGGCGTGGCGAGGCAGGCGGTGGCTCTCAGCTGCCGGGCTTGAGAAACCTGAATTCCTCCTCGCCAAAAGACTGCAGGATATGCACACACCTACTCCTTGTGGAAAAGATGGCCTGTCAGGCCACAGTCACCTTATGGTGTGAATCAAAGCATGTGAAGACTTCCTCTGGGAGAGAGGAGTCTCTTCTGAGGGTCAGGAGGGGAAGTAGGTCCAGGAAGGAGCACGTGGGGTGGAGGGGGCCAGCTGGACTGTGCTGCTTGCCAGCATTGCTGTGCGTTGTCCAGAGAGGGCCCAGCTTTGACTTTTCCACGCATGCAAAGAGTGAGCAACTTGGAGCATTTGTTGCATGTCCCTGTCCCAAAATAGGCCTGACTCCTTTTTTTTTAAGTGGGAGGGGCTGGGCGGGGAAGTGTGAAGAAGAGAAAGGTCACAGGCTGCAGGGCCAGCTCAGGAGGGTTTGTCTGGAGTCACCCAAGACCTGCTTAGAGAAGAAGTGGGAGGCGGAGGGCTGGGGTTATGGGGGCTGTCGGGCTAGAGAGAGCCGGCTCCACTCTGGAAAGACCTGAAATCCAGTGTGGAATACTGATTAGAAAACCCCACATGAGCAGTCTGTCATGTCATTTCCCCCCACCCCCGACGTGTAGGACGTGGTGATTCTGCCTCGTAGCTCAGCATCGTTTAAAGGACGCCATGTGCATGCGAGCGACAGGGATAAGCGCTCCCGCCGCCTCGTTTCTTTCCTCCTCTCTGTGCTTTAATTTTCTTCTTCAGAGATTGGTCTCCCCAGGGATGACTAACGGTGTAGACTAACGTGTCCAGAACTGTTGCTCAGGGTTGATGCCTGTGCGGGCTACAGAGATGGAAACCATTGCATGTGGATGCAGGTTTTGACCCACAGGTCAGCACGCCGCGCCTAGTGAGCATTAAGCTTATGCCACATATTTTGCTTTTTGAACAGTGACTTTGTACTTTTCTAGTCTTCTCACATGAACATGTTTGCCTCTTTTAAAAAACGCTGATAATTCCTTTAAAAACAGAACCAAGGAAGAGGCAAAGCACTGGAGCAGTCCCTGTGAGAGATAGCAGCATGATAAACCTGTTGGAAAAGCAGTGTAACGGGTTAAGAAGCATCCGGGACATTAGCGTCTTCAGGCAATTTGGCCTTGCTGTTGGGGGTTTCACGGGGATGGGGGTGGTAAAGGTGTTGAAAGAGGGAAGTTCCATGGCCAGGCTTAAATCCATCAGGAGCGGGGAGACTGAGACAAGGACACGTTCCAGAAGATGTTTCCGTAAGGGACGTCAGAGGCCACGGAGAGGAAGAAGGTGGAAAAGCCAAGAGATATTTGGGACTTGGAGGCCCCAGGACTTTTCCCACCATTATGGCAGCATCAGCAGTGACTGACCTGCCCTCAGGAAAGTGAACCTGACTGTGCCTGGTCGCTCACAAATTTCCAGGGTGATCATGGTGAGCTAGAGAGCTGCACCCCAGACCAGGGAACATTACTTAGTCATTTCATGGCACCCAGTGGGCTAGTCCCCTGGAACTCCACCAAGTCATTCCCCACTACTGCTAGCAGAAAAATGGAAAACAGGCCTACAACATGCTGGCTGCGATACATTAGGACTTGTTTGGACACGATTTCTTACTTGTAATGGGGGGCCTAGAGCCTGAATCCTAGAAATGGAACGGTCCACTTGGCAGAGGCAGGAGTGGTGAGAAACAGTGGAGAGGGACAGAGTGTGGTCTCGGGGCAGAACGTGTTGCCCAAGCGGTTAAAGCTACAGGAGGTCCAAGTTCAGGCACGATGTCAGTAAAACAGGAGGCTACTCAATACAGACTCGGTGGAAGACTCTGAGTTGTAAGAATGGAAACCTCCAGGACCGAAAGATGATGGCCACCGGGAAGCGTGAAGGCACGTGCGCAGGCGATCACGTACAGGAAGTGAGTCCTGTTTTCTGCTTTAGACCCGAAGCAGAGGTGCTGCATGTGAAACTCAAAGAAGTGGGGCTGGGCCCGCCAGCACACTCTACCCGGGTCAGCTGGGTACCAGGCAGGCCCCAGGTGGGAGGGGGCGGGTGTGGGGGGAGCCGTCCACAGACACGCTGTCCTGACAGGGGTCCGGCTTCTCGCCGGTTCGCTTATTAAGCACGGACTTACTGCGTGGTCCCCTGTATGTCTCCGACACGCAGCTGGTTTTGTGACGCCGGACTGGAGACAGTGCTGCCCCCCGAGGAGAGGGAGGAGCCGTAGGGGGTGAGCGCCCTTTGCCGAGGCCGTGGTGGGTTCTGCCTTTAGCGGAGCCGGCAAGAGCATCCTCTCCTAAGGGAATACGAGCGAGGGAATAGCCCAGATGGAAACCCACATCCTCCGTGCACGGTCACTCCTCAGCGTGGTCAGCATCCACGGGACTCGCCAGGCTGCCCTGACCACAGGCGTCCAGCTATCGAGGGCAGGCAGGGTGGCCGAGCACCTGAAAACATGCAGGCTCCTGTCCTGCTCTGGCCCTGAGCCAGGTTATTTCTATTTCCTGGCCCAAGTTCAGATTCCCACATGCGGTGGAGACTGTGGACATGTGTGACAGGATCTAGGGCGTGGTGGCTGGGTCACACCCACGCTCACAGCCACCTCCTGTCCTGCTCTAGCCCCTGAAGAGGAGTGGCAGAAGAGACCCGCTGGGAGGGATCGATGTATTCGGATACCAGTTTCCAGCAGGTGGACTGCATTTAAGGACTGGGGTGAACTTTCCTTGGAAGAACAGTGTGCATGATGAGCAAGCCTCGTCATTTTTACTGCTTTCAGGGGTGGGAGCAGAGGGAAGAGAGAGGTTGGGATAATCTCCTGTTTCTCACAGCCAGAGATGATGAGAAAAATACTCCAGTTAAAGAGAATTTATTCTCTGTGGTGGCCGGAGCAAATGTTTGTAAGCAGTATATATACACTGTATGTGTTGTGTGTGTGTGTGTACGTTATTTTTTAAAAACGTCTGATGCCTGGTGGATATAGACCAGCGGGAAATAAGCTGTTCTTTTTCTGAAATCCGGCTCCGCAATGAGCGAGTATTGGTGAGGCTGTGGGCCCCGGGAGCATCTAGGCTGCCAGCGGGAACGTAAAATGGTGCGTTCACTTTGGACAGCGCTTTGGCCGTTACTCCTGTGGTTACACATAAAGTTATCGTGAGACCAGACAATTTCACAACTACACACAGGCCCAAGAGAAACGAAAACATGTCTGCCTAGAAAGTTGCACACAAATGTTCATCGCAGCATTATTCATAGTCGCCAAAAAGTGAAAGCAGTCCACGTGTCCATCAACTGATAAATGGATAAATATAAGTGGTATAGGCATACAATGGAAAATAATTTGGCAATAAAAAGGAAGTTCTGATGCATGCTGAAACTTGGATGAATCTTGGACACGTTACGCTTTGTGAAAGAAGCCAATCACAGAAGACCACGTATTGTGATTCCATTAATAGGAAATGTCCAGACTAGGTAACTGTCTGGCAACAGCTGAGACCTAGCCCTGGGCT
Source organism: Tarsius wallacei (assembly GCA_963574415.1). Lineage (NCBI taxonomy): Eukaryota > Metazoa > Chordata > Mammalia > Primates > Tarsiidae > Tarsius > Tarsius wallacei. The sequence goes on from CAUYQG010207766.1 coordinate 4,122, forward strand.
GGAGGATTTAGGGAGGCGAGGAGTGACTGCTGATGGGTCCAGGGTTTCTTTCGGGGTCGGTAAAAACACTCTAAAATGGACCGTGGTGATGGTTGCACAACCTCTGTGAAGATAAAAATCATAGAAGTGTGTAAATGGGCATATTGTGTGGTGTTTGAATTGTCTTTCAATGATGTTTTTCGAAGTCTAGCTTCCAGTGTCTTGGCATCTTTGCTGTTTCCTGGACCACTTGCCATCACCACAGCTTTTTGCAGAGGCTTTTGGGAAAAGTCATGTGTGGGTCAGTGGTGTCTTAAACAAGCCCTCTGCTGTTAGGTCGTTTTCTGGGAGTTCATTAGGAATTATTGCTTAACTAAGCCTGGAATTGCAATCAAGAGCATCTCAGGAGGAATGTTCCGTCTGTGCTGTTCTCTAGATGAGTCTATTTTAACAGAATGCTTTATATTTCAAAATACACTTCGGTTTAATGTATGTAGCACTACTATGTAGACCTACAGGGTGAGTTTTTAAGTTTTAGAAAACAGGTCATGTGTGCATTTTAGCCTGTGTATTTTTCCTATGTTCTGAGCAGTCTCAACCCAAGGGGCGTGGCTGTCACTTTTCTCCGGCCACTGCCTTAGGCCGCGGTTTGGTGAATCTCGCTTTCCTGTCCCCTAGCAGTATCTGGCAGATCTGTAGCCCGCTGTTCAGTTATTAGAAGTCTGGATCATCTTAGAACGCCCATCTTCTCCCTGATTTAAACCCAAGTTCCTCTTTCCCCGCCGTCAGGATGGATGGAGTGTGGTCCGCTTCTCAGATACCTCCCTCCTTTCCCTGTTCGGGCTCTGGCTGCTGGAGATGGAGCTGGGCAGTGGGTGAGGACAGTGTCCCTCGACCTGGTTTCCCATGGTTGCCATCCTCCCTGCATCTTGAGCAAGCAGTCTTGCCATTCTTGCCCTCTGGGTGACAGGTGTCAGAATGCCACTTCCATCGGAGTGGAGAGAGCTCACTGCCTGGTTCCCTGGTGTTGAAGACCCAGCCGCACTCGGCCTCCTTGACGACCCCCTCCCCAGTGGTGGCCTGGAAATGGTTTGGCAGCTGACAGGGAGGGATGGGTCAGTGGTAAGTACACAAGTTTATTGTAGATTTCGTTGGTGTGAAGAAGGTGTAGTACATAATTTGCAAGTAATAAAATATGCAATTCTCTTTCATGCAGATTTCATATAGTCCATCGGTTCTTTCAGAAGACTTTCACTGACTTTGGCCAGGTCTTCGACTGTATCCATCCTATGGTTGTAACTGATAAACAAGTATGGTTGTGACATGAATGTTTGTGGTATTTTCATTTGAAGAAGTAAAACAAGTGAAATGGAGAAAGATGTCGAAGCTTGACTTGTCAGTAAATGTCTTAAACAAGTTCTTTGCTGAGTCAGATCATAGTTTTCCAATGCTGGAACAATCTGTATTCCCATCCATCTTTGTGCTATTCACAATATGAGAACTCTAGGCATGGTAGATTTTTAAGTTTAATCTGCATTCATAGCATTTTCTTCATCATCTTGACATCAGTCTTGACATCAGTTTTGACAATCAGCAGAATGGTCCGGTCCTGACTCATAGCATCTGCCAATCTCAGGCATCCATGTGACCCGGACTGATGATGCATAATTGGGACTAAACGCACATAGCCACTGTTTCTGCCACGTGGGTAGACATAAAAAATGGAGCGCGTTGATGACGATGGTAAAAGGGTTAAGAAGTAATGCGTTTTTAAGTATCTTCTGTCTTTGCTTTCAATACTACTTAATGGAAAGTTCATATAATTTAATTTTTAATGGTAGCTGTGTGCAGCCCCAAGCAAAAGAAGTTGGCTAGCAAGCAGGCTTCAGGTCAGCCTGCCCCTCACAGCGCTCTCCCAGGAGCTTCTGCTGTTGGGGTCCCCTCAGCCCCACGCTGCCTTCTTGACGGGACACTGCTGAGATGGCAGGGACAGCGTGGCCTGTCTCCTCGCTGCCCCCCTCTCCGCCCCACTCTGCAAGGGACAGAGGAGCAGGTCGGCCACCCGAGTGCTACCCACCCAGCTAATTTTTATTTATTGTAGAGACAAGGTCTCGCCAAGTTGCCTGGGCTGGTCTCAAACCCACAGGTTCAGGTAATCCAGTCACCTCGGCCTCCCACGGTGCTGGAATTAGAGGCTGAGCCACCAAGCCCAGCCCACTTTACAGTTATTAAAAATAATGAGCTGGGTCTGCATATACTACTGCAAACCCAACCACTGCCTGTTCTTACAGGAAGCGTGCAAGTTGCCCAGTGTGTATTTTGATTCCCATTTGGTTAAAATAGAATAAAGAAAAAAGTATCAAACCCTTAGCAGTGGTTACCTCGAGTAGAAGGGGCATTGTGTTGATGAGAAGGTAACACTTTTTTACTTTATACATGCCTTTTTATTATTTTAACTTACTATAATGCACATCAGTTACTTTTCAATTTTTTGAAAGATTTAAGTCAAACTGGGCTAGACCAAACCACAGAAGAAAAAATTCGTGAAATAAACAAGAAATAGTGATTTCTCCTCATTGTAAGTCCAGCCCACAGAAAGCCCCGTGACCTGGTGAGTAGCAAAGGAATAATTTTAACCAAAGATGTAATGGAACAGCTTGAGTAGCAATGAACTGTAGCCTTGAAGAATCCAGTAATAAAATAATTAAAGCAAAGCAGGAGAAAGTGAAGGGATGCCGTCGGCGTCCCCACCTTATCCCTGTCTCTGACTTGCCGTGACCCATGTGTAGAGAAAGGGCAGATGTCTGTGATGGTGCCTGCGGGCAGCGCTAGGGCAGCAAGGGCCGCCTGCCTCGGAAGTAGCCGCTGTCCGAAGCTGTTGCTGCGTGCGCGCGCCCTGTGACAGTCTTGTTCACCCGTGAGCCATCCGAGCAGGTACCACAGAGGGTGCGAGGGACACAGGTGACAGGCAGAGTCCCGTGAGGGCAGGGGCTTGTTTAGCACTGCTCTGCAGAACCCAGAACACAGGAGACGCTCAGTGAGTCCTCCATGAATGAATGCGTGGGTACCAATTCTGTGAGAAACACGGTGAGTAAACAGCCGGCTACAAGGCGGGCACACCTTGTCTTGCTGCGTTTTGCTTTACCGCGCCTCACAGATGATGCCTTTCTTGGCAAGTTGGAGGTTGGTGCCAGTCCTGGGCCAGACTTCCCTTGGCACCATTTTTCCAACAGCAGGTGCTGACTGCACGTGCTGGTCACGCGCTGGTAATTCCTGCAGTATCCCATATTTCTGGGGTTGTTACAGCTCTTACGGTGATCTGTGGTCAGAGATCTCTGAAGTTACTGTTGCCATTGCATTGGGTCCCCGCAGACCACACCCCTGGAAGACAGCCAGCTTAACGGATGAACGCGTGCTGGTGGTCCGGCCTGCCATTCGGGTGTGTCTTTCTCTCTCCCTCTCTCCCCCCGGGCCTTCTTATTCCCTGAGACAACAATATGAAAACTAGGCCAGTGAATAACCCCTCAGGGGCCTCTAGGTGTTCAACTGAGAGAGTCACACATCTCACACTTTAAATCAAAAGCCAGAGATGGCTGAGCGTCGTGAGGAAGGCATGCTGACAGCTAGGATAGTCTGCAGGATGGGTCTCTTGTGACAGACGGTTAGCCAAGTTGTGAACGCAAGGGAAAAGTTATTGAAAGAAAGGAAAACTGTTACTCCAGCGAACACAGGAATGACCAGAAAGTGAAGCAGCCTCATTGCTGATGTGGAGAAAGTCTGAGTGGTCTGGAGAGAGGAGCCAGCTAGCCACAACATTCCCTTAAGCCAGAGCCTGACCCTGACTCTCGTCAGTTCTACGAAGGCTGAGAGCGGGGAAGAAGCTACAGGAAAAAGCCGGAAGCCCGCAGAGGCCGGTTCATGAGGTTTGAGAAAAGGCATCATCTCTGCAACATAGAAGTGCGAGATGGAGCAGCCGGTGCGGGTGGAGAAGCCGCAGCAGGTTCTCCAGAAGACCTAGCTGAGGTCATCAATGAAGGGGCCACACTACACAACCGGCTTTCCATGTGGAAGCAGCAGCCTTGTCTTAGAAGGTGGCAGCTGGGACCTTCCGAGCCAGAGAGAGGTCAGCGCCTGACTTCAAAGCTTCAAGGGACAGGCTGGCTCTCTTGTCAGGAGCTCATGCAGCAGTGGCATCAAGTTGAAACCCGTTTGCCACGCCAGAAACCCTAGGACCCTTCGGAGTTTTGTTACACTAAACCCACTCTGCCTGTGTGCTCTGTAAACGGAGGAGCAAAGCCGGGGTGACCATACGGCTGTTTACAGTGGGGTTCACTGAGTCTTTTAAAGCCCTTGGAGACCTACTCCTCAGAAAAGTATTCTCTTCCAAATATCGCCATTCATTGACAGTGCACCTGGCTACCCAAGAGTTCTCCTGGAGCTGCGTCAGGAGATAGACGTTGTTTTCATATCCGCTAACACATCCGTTCTGCAGCCCATGGGTCAAGGGTCACATTTGACTTTTAAATCGTGTTATTTAAGAAAACTGTTTCGTAAGGCTATAGATGCTGTCGATAATGATTCCTCCGAAGAACCTCGGCAAAGCTCATTGGAAATACTGTGGGGGCAACCCTTTCGGGTCCCCTCCCACCATGGGAGCTTTTCTGTCCTCTCAATAAATCCTGCTTTCTCAAATAAAAAAGGAAAGCCAAGAAAATATTGCAGGAGAAGTCACTATTCCAGATGCCACCAAGAGCATTTATGATTCCTGGAAGCGGATGAAAAGATGGCATTAATAGGAGCTCGGAATAAGTTGATTCCAGCCCTCTCGGATGGCTTTGAGGGCTCAAGACTTAGTGGAGGCTGTGACTGCAGGTGTGATGGAAGGAGCAAGAGAACCAGAACCGGAAGTGGAGCCTCAAGAGGACTCAGTTGCCGCGGTCTCATGGCAAAACTGGGACGGAGAGAGCTGCTTCTCATGGATGAGCAAAGAGGTGCTTGCTTGAGACGGAAACCACTCCTGCCGTTAAAAGGACAGCAAAGGGTTTACACGGTCCATAAACTTAGTTGGCAAGGCAGCGGCAGGGTTTGAGGGGCTTGACTCCAGTTCTGAAGGAAGTTCTGCTGTGGGTCAGATGCTGTCAAACAGCATCGCACAGCATCGCACAGCATCGCAAGCCACGGGGAAATCGTTGGTCAGGGAAGAGTCCGTGGATGCAGCAGAGTTCATTGCTGTCTCCTTGTAGGACGCTGCCACAGCCACTCCGCCCTCGGCAGCCACCAGCCTGATCAGTCAGCACCATCCGCCTCGAGGCAGGACCCCCCACCAGCAAAAAGCTGACAACTCTCTGAAGGCTCAGGATATCCTTAGCCTCTTTTAGCAATAAGATATTTTTAAATTAAGCTATGTGCATCGTTAAGATGTAGTGTAATTGCACACATAATTGACTACAGTTTAGTATAAACGTAGCTTTTATATGCAACAGGAAACCAAAAAATGTGTGTGACTCACTTTATTGTAGCATTCTCTTTATTGTGGTCTGGAGCTGAGCCCACAGCACCTCTGAGGTGTGCCTGTGTGTGCAGCGCAGTGGTGGAAGTATGAACGGACGGGACAGACATGGCCACGTATCCCAGACAGATCCATGTTTTTAAAAGATGCACATTAACTCTTATTTGTCTGTCTCCAGTTTCTCATGTGCTTTACAAGAATTAATTCTTGTAACAATGGAGTAGGCACTGTTATTGTCCCCATTTTGCAGCTGAGGAAACCGAAGCCCAGAGAGGTTAAGTAACTGGCCAAAGGTGACTTTTTTAGTAATGGAGCTGAGGGGTCAACCCAGGCATTCTGAATCAAATGCCCACGCCTTTCCCACGATGCTAGACTATTTTTATTTGTGATTCTTGAAGAGCATGTTTTTTTCCTGTTAAAGGGGAATCAAAAGATCTCTCCACGTAATTGCTTCCATGCCACTGAACAGCCAAGATAGAAGGTTCTCTGGCCTCGCCAACACACTCAGCCAGCAGTTCGGCCGTCTGCCTGTCCGTTCTCCGTTCCCTTAGGACGCACTTCCCTCCTACCACTCAATTGCTTCTTGACCCTTTTTGTCTTGATCCCTGTCTCCGTCCTCTCTTGTCTAGGTGGGACTCTACACCTTGTCACTTCAGGGTGCCCAGGCTAGCCCCAGCCATTAGAGAGGCAAAGCGGGAACTGCCTTTTTCTTCTAGAATCAAAGGCATACATGCTGCACATCTCAAAAAAGGGGAGCGGGTGGCGTGTGCCATATGACATCTTTCACTCACTTGCAAATAATAGTGGTTGTTATTCAGTTCACAGGTGTTTACTCTGTTCCTGGAGCATGCAGGGAGGCAGAGGCGGGTTGGGCGCGTAGAGATGGGTAAGAAGGAAGCATGATGTCCGTCTCAGTGAGCTGTCGGTCTTCACTTTCCTTCGGGGGTAGTGTTTTGTGGCTAGTGTTGCGTCAACAGAAATGAGGGAGTTTTTATCCAGCAGATGAGGCAGAGTGGTTTAGAGGAAGGCATTGTGTGCCCCGATCCCACCGTGAGAGTCTCCACTGAGCACACTGAGTTCCTGTAGCTCTGTCTTAGGGAGCCACTAATAAACGCAGTACTGGTATTTGGGAGAATCAAGTGCTTAAAGTCATCTGGCCCTGTTCTGTGTAAAGCTAAATGTGCTCCCCTTTGCAAAAAAGTCACAGTTGTTGATCAAAGACAACAGTATAGGAAACTTTGATTTGAATTATCCGTTGATTAATTTAGTGGCTTTTCTTTGGGAAAGAGGAGGAAAACTGATAGGTGATAATCTCAGATTAATAAGGATTTTGGGCAGAGTGCGGTGGCTCATGCCTATAATCCCAGCACTTTAGGAGGCCAAGGTAGAGAGGATCCCTTGAGCCCAGGAGTTTGAGACAAGCCTGAGCAACATAGCGAGACCTTGTTTCTACAATTAAAAAAAAAAATCAGCCAAGCGTGGTGGCACATGCCTGTAGTCCCACCTACTCAGGAAGCTGAGGCAGGAGGGATCACTTGAGCCCGGGAGGTCAAGGGTGTGGTGAGCCACGATGGTGCCACTGCACTCCAGCCTGGGCAGCAGAGTGAGACCCTGACTCAGAAAAAGGGGCGGAGGGGAGTAGTAGCATTCTAGAAACCCCAAAATGATGGGAAACGTTTGTTTAAGAAATTGTTAGAGCAACAGGGTAGAGTGATCTATGTTTGGAGACTGTTATTTCGTCGTTGATATATGTGAATCCACAAAATAATAAAACCTTACAAGATTCCACCTTACTTAGGATCGTGATTGTAAAAACACATCACTGTACTAATAAATGCAGGAAAAGCATTCAGTAAAATTCAGCATCCCTTCAACACAACAAGCATAGAGGGAACACACCTCAGAATAAAAAAAGCCATGTACAGTAAACCCCTTAGTAAACAAGTGCAGTAAATTCTCGGGTTACAAAACTCAACACACACAGGTCAGTAGCACTGCTGTGCACCAATAACAACTGACCAAGCTGAGAATGAAATCAAGAATTCGATCCCATTTACAATAACTGCCAAGAATAAAAATTTAAAACTAGGATTATATTTAATAAGAAGGTGAAAAATTTATGCAAGGAGAACTACAAAATACTGATGAAAGAAATTGTGGAGGACACAAACAAATGGAAGAACATCCCTTGCTCTCCCTTGGGAGGATTGATATTGTTAAAAAGGCCATACTAGTATACAGAGCAGTCTCACAGATTCAATACAGTCCTTATCAAATTCCACCATTTCAAACAGGTGTAGAACAAACAATCCAAAAATTCATATGGAACCCAAAAAGAGGCCAAATAACCAAAGCAATCCTAAGCAAAAAGATCAAAGCTAGAGGCATCACATTGCCCAACTTCAAACTATACTACAAGCCTACAGTAACCAAAACAGCATGGTACTGTACAAAAGTAGACACATAAACCAACTTGAACAGAATAGAGACTTCAGAAATAAAGCCAAATACCTCCAACCATGACAGTGCACCTTCCCTCACCAAGTTGAGTGTTCAGCAGTTTTTGACCAAAAATGACATGACTCCTCTATTCGCCTGATCTCACCCCAAGCGACTTTTTTGTTTGTTTGTTTCCCCGAATGAGAAGAGTCTTCAAGGGGAAACGTTTGCTGATGTGGAAGAGGCAAAACAGGAAATGGCAGAAGCACTAAAAGGCATCCGAACGAATGAGTTCAAAACTGTCTCAAGCAGTGGAGAAAGCGTCTTGATAGGTGTATTGCATCAGAGAGTAGAGAATGCTTTGAAGGTGACTGAAGTTTAAACAGATAAGAATAAGTACATAATTTTTTATTTACAAATTCCGGATTATTTGAGGTCCCCCTCATATATACACTATGGAGTACTATTCAGCCTTAAAAAAAAAACGAAATGTTTTCTGCTACAACTTGGATAGAGTTGGAAGCCGCCATCCTAAGTGGAGTCATGCAGGAACGGAAAACCAAATACTGCATGTTCTCACTTGTCAGTAGGCGCCAAGCTGTGGGTCTGCCAAGGCAGAGAGGATGCTATAATGGACACTGGAGACTCAGAGGTGGGAAGGCGGGGTGGGGGGAGCGATGAAAAGCCACCCACCGGTGCAGTGTACACTAGGTGGGTGACGCGCGCCCCTGAGGCCCACCAGACTTCTCCTCCGCATACAGTTTACCCGTGCCACTAAAACCACGCATGCCCCTCAAGCTGTTGAAACAAATTCCCTAGGCCCGTGCTTGGCTGCATGCAGGTTGCATAACTCAGTTCCTTGCAGTCCCAGCTTGCTTTTGTTCATCAAATCCTTTTCGTATTAAGAGCTGTTTACACATGATTTTTAAAGCTTCTTCATTGTATATGTATATTTTATTCCCTCATTTTACAGTTTAAACAGACTTAAGATTTGCATAACTTCCAGCGATGCGGGCCCCGGTGTTCCTCACAGCGTCGCTTTTAAAGCAGAAGTGGGAAAGGGGAGGTTTCCGAGTGTCTAGAAACAGGAGGCTCTTTATCGGGGCAGGAAAACGTTAAAAACGATGACACAGATGTGCAAACATTGGAGCAAGAAGTCACGCGCCATGCAGTGAGTTTTTTAAAGGCTACCAAAGCAGACTATAAATTAATCCCTTCTTTTCACATCATGTGTTTAGAAGTATATGAACAAATGCCTCAAAATTTTTATTTACTTACTTTGTTGTAATGGTGTGGAGTACCGGTCAGGATTAGGTATGGAAGTAGTCTGTGTGCTGGTGAATTTGGGCTTCCCTCTGGTCCTCACTGCCCCTGGCTGAGGATCAGGCACCCTTAGTGATGTCACATGTCATGTCCCCACCCCCACTCCCCCACAGTGTCCCGCGACTGCCGATCCCTCCCTTGTAGTATTGTGATCAATGTCCAGGACCCACTTACAAATGAGAACATGTGGTACTCAGTTCTCTGTTTCTGTGATAGATCGCTGAGTGTGATGGACTCTGAATCCATCCAGTTTGCTATGAAGTTCGTGGTTTTGTCCTTCGTGGCCGTGTAGTACTCTGTCGTGTTATGTGCCACGTTTTTCTCCCTTCCGCCTTCGATGGGCAGCGGGGTTGGTCCATGTTTTGTCGTTTTCTCTGAATGAGTCTACTGATGAGAGGTCTCCACTTGAAACTTTCTGTCTCATGTGTCGTCTGGGATGGTTTTTATTGTTCTTATAATTTGCATGTATACTTTTACAGGCGGAAAAACATTTTAATAAAATTTGAAAGGGTAAAAGAACCCTGAAAGAAATTAAATGTCGTCTAAACCTGCAAAAAACCCGTGTGCTGTCCATGTGAATTGGGCTGTCAGCCTGTGTCTCCCAGACCACCTCTCCTTCCCCCCACGGAGACACCACCAGCACTGGAGTCACCCTCACGGCTCCCGCCCCTTGTCCTGGCTTGGCCTCCCTCCGCCTCCTTTGAGCTGAGACAGCAGGCCTTTCTCATTCCCGGCTCGCCCGCTCTGCGTGAGCCTGTGATCTGAGGCGTCGCCGACTTCACCAGTCGTCCTTCTGGCCGTAAACCTTCCCTTCCGGTACATTAGAGTGGTCGTCATCTCACGGTGTCACCCACGCAGTGAAGCGCCTGTCTGGAGCGGGGTGCCCTGTGCTGCCGAGGGTGCCCAGGTCGCCCCTCGGCTTCACACTCCGGCTGCCGGGAGTCGGAACAAGACAGTGCCTTTCAAAGTGGAGAGGCGGGGCTCGGGTTCACTTGGGCCCCTCAGACCTCCAGGGTGATCGCTGACGACCATGACTGTTAAACGTCTCTTGGCCATTCCCTGGATCCTTAGTGCTGTGGTCCGTCTTGCTGGATCCAGTCTTCTCGGATCCTGGCGGGGCTGGTTGAAGGCTGGGGTTCACTCCAGCATTTGGGAAAACGGACAGTCGCCAGGAGGAGGCCGGGGGAGAAGTCCTGACAATCCCCACACACCGGGAGGCTGCGGCTTGTTTGTGATGTGAGGTAGGGAACTGGCTTCTCCCTAGAATAATCACGGGCTCTCGCAGTTCGGAGACGGAAGCCAAGACCTGGTGAGCAGGCGTCTGAGGGTGGCATCAGTGCCCACCTCCCAGGTCGGCTCAGGGGTGGCATTTGCTGGACCTTTCACACTCGGGAGGAGCGACCGCAAGAGTGGATGGGCCGCAGGCCCACGGTGCGTGCTCTCTGTTTTCTTTCTGTGTTAAATATTAGCTTTTACTGATCTTTTTCGTTTTCCCTTTGGGGTCCTTCTTGTGTACTGCTCTGATGAACTCACATTCTCAGCACCAAAAACTGGAGAAGTAAAAATCAGGAAAGAGTACATTAGAAAACTGGAGGGAAAAGAGGAGACCCTGGATCTTAGGAAGCCCAGTTGCTTTAAACGGCTTTGATTTCTTCCCTCACGTTGCCCCCGTCAGCACTCTGGATGGAGCCAGTTCCCAGCACCCTAGGTTGGGAGCGGACTCTGATTCCGAGCCTGCTCCCTGTCCATGCCGGCAAGGGTCCCCTCCTCACTCGTTTCCTGTGTGTGGCTCCTGGGGACCCATGCAAGTTTCGGGACACTGAATCATGGCGAGCGTTCGCCGATCCTGGCACCTGTCATGACTGTAATAGTGAGCTGCATAGATCCGTTCTTCCTGAACTTCGAGGAAGAACTAGACCCTCAGTGTCCAACCTTTTGGCTTCCCTGAGCCACGTCGGGGGAAGGGGAAGTGTCTTGAGCTGCATGTGAAGTGTGTCGGTCAGTTAGTGTATGCACCTAACAAGACCTTATATTTTTTCCTATAAAGTTTAGAAAAATGAGAAACAATGTAAAACTAGTGGGAAATGTGTCCTTGTTTTTGTAAAACCAATCTGTCAATGTCGGGATTGATGGGAGTGGAATTCTTCCTTAGTGAGATCTGAAGGTGCTTGTCAGAAATGTCTGTTCGAGTTTTGCGCTTCGTGTGTTTCCTAACGGGGAACAGCTGCTCACACGTGCAAGTATTGCCAAGAAGCCACGCCATGAATACGGCGTGATGGTGGACTTCAGATGCAGAGCTACGCATGGTCACGAGGAAAGTAAAGGCTCAAGAGCACATGATGCTAAAAGACTGCGTGGGGCCGCGTGACCAGCTGTCCGGCGGCGGGTGGGACATGCGGAAGTAGACCTCTCCCCTCCTGTGACCATGCTCCTCAGCGGGAGGTTGGGGCATGCATGCCGCCCTGTGGAGCAGGCCCAGGGGAGGGTTCCCTGGCCTGACCCCCTTCCAAAACCCATGGAGAGCCCTGAGCCCCCGAAGCCCACCTGCATTTCCCTGGGCAGCACCTACTTGCAGACGAGGGAGCAGGGTGAGAAGGGGGCCAGGGGAGAGGATGGGCCTGGTGGACCAGGACGCCTGCCCCGGGACGGCACAGACAGATGTCCCTCCGGGTCCATCGGGCCGCGGTGCTGGGGGCAGCCAGGTTGGGACCTGGCCGCTCCCGGCTCCCTGGGCATCCTTCCGACGCGAAGGGGAGGGTGCTGATGGCTACTGACTCCCCCTCTGCTTCCCTTGCAGCCGACCCCCTGGTGGGCAGCATCGCCACACAGTACATGACCAACAGAGCCGAGCACGACCGGATGGCCCGACAGTGGACCAAGCGGTACGCCACATAGGCCGCCGCCGCGCGCCAGCACCTTCACCAAGTGCATCGGTGGCCCGCCCAGGCCTCGGTTCTCGGTTCCTATTTTTATTCCACCGGACGTTTTGTGATGGTATGTCGTCCGCCCCACCCTCCTCTCGCCCTCGCTCTTTCTCTTGTTTTACTCCCTTTGGATTTCTGTTAACTTGAGAGATTTGGGATTTATTTTCCCGCCAGTGTGGGCGGAGCTTTGGTTTCAGTGCAAACAACGTTGGGTCTGTAATAGCAAGAGCTTCTCACAAAGCTTCGTATTCCTGTGTGGTTTTGTTTCTCGTTGGTTGTTTTATTTGGGTTTTTTTTCCTTTTATGTGATCTTCGGGAAAACACAAATTCAGAATTATATCTCGTTTCTACTTCCATGTAGTGCGTAGGGTTAATTTTTTGTACTGAAGTCTTTATTGGTGGGTGCATGCCACTGGGAACAAGTTTTTGTACAAAAGCTTCAATCAGAATCACTGTGCATTACTGAGACTCTGTTTATCACTAGCCTTCTGTCCCCCCACGCAGAAGACTGTTGGGTTGAACAAAATAATATGTATTTTGATTTACTTAAAGTGCTTGTAAATTTCTTAGGGACCTGCCACTTTTGACTGTGGATCAGTTGATGCACACTTGTATTATTAAAGCACTCAATAAATCACTGTGGCTGATACATGCACTCTGGCAACCCGGCGTTTCTTTTGTGTCCTGGCGACCACCGCAGCCTGCACGCAGCGAGGCTTGTCTAATTCAATTACAGGTTCAAGTGCATTTTCATCTCAAACCTCTAATATTTCTTTGCAGTTGAATTGCTTAGCGTGTGGGATTTCTCCGGCTGCCAATAGCCTGGTGATTTTATGGTTGTTTTGGTAGATCTCTGTCATGTTACATATTGGCTGGGCATTCTTTCTGTCGCCACCTCCTGTCTCCAACAATTAAAATGGGTGACTCCACGAGCAGCCTTCTGCTGAAAGAGAAGTCCGAGCTGATCCTCGCACTCGGCCACTTGCGAGTTTCTCTCTTCTGTTTCCTTCTCAAAATCGATGGCCCTGGAACTCTGGTTTGTTCTGGTTTTCTCCACAGTTTTGGTTGAAGAGGTAACCTCAGCCAAGTCCGTCACAGTCAACATACTCAGTGACGAGGGTCAGTCTGTCTGGCTTGACTTCAGGCTGTTTTCGTGTGTGGCTGGAGGCGGCAGAGGAAACGCGTGGTGGCGCATGTTTAAGGTCCGACTCGCCCGTCGGTGTTCAGGGTTCTTTGTGTCACGAGACGTGCTGGAAACACCTGCTGCCCTGAGGGCAGGTCCAGGCCCACCCTGCCACGCGGTGTCATGGAGGAACCGCTAGCATCCTTACTGCTAAAACCGCGGGGTTTCCAGATAGAGTCATTCACCTCTACCCATGTTAACATTCTAAGGATCTAATTCAAAGGATGCAGTTTTTGTTGTTTTTAACTGGTTGGAAAAAACCCTACAAAACATATATATATATATATATATATATATAAAAATATTGAAAATGCTACCTTTAAACCAAAGTACCTAGGAATTTCTCTTTGTAATAATGATGTTACCATTCATATTATCTGAAAGCATCTTCCAGCGTGCCAGGACACCAGATGGTCTCTGTTGTAACTACCCAGCTGGCCTTGCAGCAGAAGGGACCACAGATGACAGATAAACAAGGGGCATAGCTGTGTTCCAGTAAAACTTTATTTACTAAAACAGGCAGGGATGTGGCCCACGGGTTGTGCTTTGCTGATCCCTGATGCAGACCACCATTGGCGGGTGGGAGAAGCAGGTAACTAGGTGTCATCTCTTTCTTGAACGTGGAGTAATTAAGGTAATATAGCGCTAATTTTTAGAAAAGTACTCAGAATGTTGTATTATCTACAGACATTCTCACCACAGAGGTTTTTATTTGTATTTTTTAGATTTTAAAATTCAACCCTGAGAGCGTGGAACCACTGTAAAATGAAATTTGATTCACCTGCTCTGCTTTTTGACTTTCGACTGATTTAAACCAAACCCAAGATACCAATACTGACTTTTGCAGGCAATGTTTGTGCTTAAATTCAAGTTGCCTTGTTTCTTTTGAAATGTCAGCTTCATTGGGCATGTGTTTTAGATAACATACGACGTCCATATTTCATACCCACTTTTACATCAGCTTTTTTTTTTCTTTTTTTGTTTTTTGAGTCAGAGTCTCACTCCGTTGCCCAGGCTGGAGTGCAGTGACACCCTGATGGCCACCCCAGCATCAACCTGCTGGGCTCCAGCAATCCTTCCGCCTCAGCCTTCCAAGGAGGTGGAACTACAGGAGCACGTTACCAGCCCAGCTAATTTTTGGTGTATTGTAGAGTTGAGGTCTCGCCAAGTTGCCCGGGCTGCTCTCAAACCCAGGTGCTCAGGCAATCCTCTCGCCTCAGCCTCCCAAAGTGCTGGGATTATAGGCTGAACCACCAAGCCCGGCCCAAAGCTCATTTTTTAAGTGTGTTTTTTAGGAGCATGAGATGGCAGCAGTTAGACTCGAGGACAGGAGTCCTGTCACCGATTCACATTTGCTTCCCCGTGAGCCATTTGCAGGTTTTATGCCAACCTGTGATCAGAAGAGGCCCTGATGCTTCTCTCCCCGCCTCTGTGAATTACAGATACTTCATGACAAGCAAATGCAGCCAGCCCTCAGAACGCAAGAGCTAGAGAAACTCCAGAGAAGCAGCAGAACTCTTAGTGGAACCAGTTAAGACTAGAGTCCAGAGATGGGGATTGTACCTGGAACCTATCATCACTGCAGGCAATACAGTTCCAATAAGTTGTTTTAAATGCTTGTAAAACAAGATTTAGGAGCAGATCAGCACTCTGAAAGCTAAATAGTTTTGCTAAAAACTGCGGGGTAGCGCTTCTCCAGTGTATGGATACCCTGACACCCCAACATTACTAAACTTTCCACACCAGTGATCGCTTGATACAGTATTTGTAGCCATGTTAAATGAAATGCTGGCACATCCTTGGCCGAGGCAAGGCTATTGGTTATCGAGAGAGTCGTTTTAGATGATCTTTATTGATCTTAAATCCTTCAAAATGCCGTGGCCTTAACGCGTTGTCAGGCGGCAAATAAGTAGCACAGTCCTCCGCTGTGAGCACGCTGCCTCAGCTTGTCCTAGACGTGTCCTCAGGGGAAGCGTAGCTGGCCCAGTTATGCTCTGAACCACAGCACTGCGTCAGACCTGGAGGCTCATGGAGGTGAGACTGTCCAGCTGGAGTAGCTTGACCTCCAAGGCCCTTCCGTGGCGACCATGTGTTTCCCATACCCGTGCTGCCACACCAGAAGCCGGCTGGTTCCTTGAGCCTGGAACATTCCTTCTCTGCCAGGCGCCATTCAAGCTCACCCTTCGGCATGAGCACTGGTAAATGAGTTTACGTCACCTTAAGGTAGAAGGTCCTGTGTCTCGGAGCGCCTGTTGGTGGCTCAAGCCTCTGTGCTAAGGTCGTTCCAGGGTGAGGCCTCACGCCACCCAGGGCCAGTTTGGCCGTAGAGATGCCTTCCTTCGGGACGTGTTTTCCTTGGCGCACAACGACCCTTAGGAGAGATGAGCGCTCTGTCATTTGCAGAGTCTCGGCCCCTCTGGCTTCACCACGTGGCCCGCCCCTCCCTCCCTCCCTGCTTCTGGATTGTGGAGGCGAGACCAACTGCACTGTCTTTTACTGTGCCGGCGTGACGCACGGTAAGTTCGTCTTTCTCTGAAGGTGGTCTGACCCTAATCCACCTCTTCTTCAGTGACCTTCCTGCCTCTGCCTCCTGAGTAGCTGGGACTACATGTCACACACATGCACACAACCATGCCCAGCTCATTTATTTATTTATTAATATTTTTGTAGAGGCAGTATCTCACTGTGTTGCCCAGGCTGTTCTCAAACTCCCAGCCTCAGGCTGTCCTCCTGCCTCGGCCTCCCAAAGCACTGTGATTGCAGGTGTGAGCCACTGCACCTGGCACCTAATGTGCTTTTTGAGATGACTCATTTCTGAATTTTAAAACTCTCTTTTGCTTGGAACTCAGGAAAACGGAGGCAATGCTGTAACCACTGATCTCGCATCCCTGTTTTTTATAAATCCTTACAGTCAAACTCCTGGACCTGCCACGTCAGTCTCCTTTCGGATCACAGAACCCCACCTTTAGCCTCCTGGAGCCGCGTGACCCCTGGTCCCTCCTCCTGCTCAGCACTGCCCTCGTTCGCCTTTTTAAGAATTAGTTGGGGGGTTCATGTTCAGAATGGCAGCTGCATCCCGGCTCACGGGAAGTGTAGCCCTGAGAGATTCTGTCAAGCCACACAGCAGAGGAATCGCGGGTGCTTTGCAGTCTGTGCCTCTCAGCACGTGGAGACGAGCCGCACAGAGCCGTCCACGTGGAGAAGTGCCACGCGGGGCCGTCCACATGGTGAAGTGCCACGCAGGACCGCCCTGCTGAATCCAGTCCGGAAGCAGTGCACAGGGAGGAAAGGGTCACGTTCTCTGGCACGAACCACTCCGTGCTGGCAGTAAGATGAGGGACCCTTCATTGGCTCTTCAGTCCCCGACCCGAAGCTCCAGGCAGGCAGACAGACAGACGCAGACGGCACCACCATGAGCCGGCAGCGTCGGTCTCTGTCCTTCGGGCCAAGAGCTGAGTCTGTGCTCACCACCAGACAGCGCCCAAGAACCACGATTGAACAAGCAGCAAAGCAGCTTGCGGGCAGTTATTGGAGCCCTGTGTCAAGAAACTCCAGAAGCAGTACTCAACCCCGAGAAACCCCATTCGCTTTAGGCAATATTTAAGGAAATTATCTTACATGCAGGCATGAGGGTGCATTTTTATTGAAATGTAAAACATGTGTCTGTATGAAAGAATCCCCAGATTCCCATGTGTTCTTAGTGGTGTGTCATAAAACACCAGGATGTACTTGTCAGCCCGGATTTGAGCTGCTGGAACTTGGGGGTGATGGGAACGTTTGATTATTACTTGGGTTGTTAAAAATAGATGCAGGGGCTACAAGCGCGTTGTTATTAACATGGATAATTTGGAATTTTTTAATAGTTAAATAGAAGAGAAAGAAAAAATCGGTTTATATAAAAGATTATTTTTTAATATAACAATAAAGTGTCTATAAAGTATCTACTGCCAGGCTCGGTGGCTCAGCCTGTAATCCCACGCCTTCGGAGGCTGAGGTGAGTGGATGACCCGAGCCCGCGGGCTCGAGACCCGCCTGGGCAACTTGGCGAAACCTCATCTCTACAATAAATCAAAAATTAGCCGGGCGTGGTAGCGCGCGCCTGTAGTTCCAGCTACTTGGAAGGCTGAGGCGGAAGGATCGCTGGAGCCCGGCGGGTCGAGGCGACAGAGTGAGACTCCAACTCAAAAAAGAAAGTATCTACTTAGAAAATAGGTTTCTATAAGGATACCACCCTGCTGGGTATTACAAAGTAACCCTAAGACTGTGTGTATCGAACACCCAGAATGTTCAGAGGCGATTTCTACTTGATGTGTTTTATGGATTAAGAGGTCACGGAGTAAGTTGCTGGGTCGGCAGCATCAGGGGAGAATCCAAAATGTGCCCCCGTTAGGAAGAGTAGGAAGGTGCTGAGAGGGGTGAGGTGATTATTGATGGCAAGAGGAGAGCGGGCTGCCGCCGAGAAAGCTGTGAGCACGGAGGAAGTCCAGGGTGAGGGCGGCGCAGCGTGGAGTCCACGGCTGCTCAGCCCAAGGCTGCAGGCTGGCCCGAGGGAATGTGGTGCCCTGAGCCCACCCAGCAGGTCTCTGCCGAAGGCTGGAGCTCAGTCGGCCATGGAAGACAGGGTGTAGCTCCCACTGTCCAGGCCACTGGAGGGGCAGGGGCAGCCCCAGTGGTCTTCAGCTGTCCTTCCACAGGCTCTCAAGCAGAAACATCAGTTTCCAAAAAAGAAAAAGGCTTAATCCTCAGGCCTTCCCATATCCACAGCCTCTGCAGCTTTTTCCATGAGAAAGCCGCGTCTTTTCCTCCCGCCCTTTGATGCAGGCTGGACTTGTGACTTGCTGTGGCCAGGAGACTCGCTGGAAGTGACTTTGTGCCAGCCTCACGCCCTGGCCTCCAGAGCCGTGGTCTCCTTCTCGGCCCTGAGAGTGAGCCCCCACTGGAAGATGAGAGAAGGACCGAGACAGCCCTGGACCAGCCGGTCCCCCGGGCCCAAGGGACCCAGCCACGCCCGGCAAGGGCCCCTCCCCAGCGTGCAGCTGCTGGCAGACATGTGCACAGCCCAGCCAGAGCAGCGCGAGCGATCTCCACACCTGCCTGAGCAATGGCGGATGATAGGGACTGAAGCCACCAAGGGCGAGTGCTTGGTGACCCAGCATGGCTAAGGAATCTGCGTCCTCACTGCTAGCCATGGCCACGGGACAGAATGCTGGCCACAAGTAGTGAACGGAGGTGGTGTGCTGGCTCACGCCTGTACCCCCAGGACTTTGGGAGGCCAAGGTGGGAGGATTGCTTGAGCCCAGGAGTTTGAGACCATCCTCGGCAACACAGCAAGACCTCGTCTCTACAAAAAACAGAAAAATTAGCCAGGTGTGGTGGTGTGTGCATGTAGTCCCCAGCTACATGGGAGGCTGAGGCAGGAGGATCGCCTGAGCCCAGGAGGTCGAGACTTGTGGTGAGCTCCAGTCTGGGTGACACAGTGAAATGCTGTCTCTGGGAATTTTTTTTTAAGTGAGCAGAAGTAATGGGAGCAAATTGCAGATGCCGTACTGAAAACGAGGTCCCCACTTGGTGCTTTCCTGGGTCTGGCCTGGGGCGGGCGTTGGGGGGGGTTCTGGCCTGCGGGGGTGTGGCCCGAAGGGGGCACTGACGAGCGGCTGGGACCATGTTGTGGAGGTGCCCCAGAGAACCCGAGTGGAGGGACAGGAGAGGGTCCCGCCTGAACCCTGCCGTCCTAAGTCTGCCAGGGACGCTCCCATGGACGTGTCCGGCCTGGCTCCGCAGTGTCGTGTTCGGGAAAGCACAGTGGACAGTGGAGCTGAGGCCGGGAGTCCTCGCGTCCAGGAGGCCGTGGCCGCGGGAGAGGAGGTGGCGGCTGGGAGCGAGAGGGAGAATGTGGAACGGGGCGAGAAGAAGCCAGAGCAGAGCCCACGGGCCCCTCAGGCTCGCTGTCACCCTGCCCGGAACGTCCTCCTGTGACCCAGGGACCCACACGGGGCTTCTGTCTGAAGTCATGTCTGGACCGTCACTGAGACGGAGCGCCGTCGGGAGGAGACATCCGAGACTCAACGATGGGAAGACAGCACGGAGCTGCTGGGTGAGAGCCTTCGGGGGCCAGCCTCCCCCCTGGGCTGACGGCAGGAGCCGGAGCCTCACTGCCTAGCACCCACCACCCAGCACCCCCACCCCGACCCCGGTGTGAGAGTGTGTTCATCTGCTTTGTTTTGTGTTGTCTTGTGTCGGGGTCTCACTCTGTCGCCCAGGCTGGAGTGCAGCGGCACGATCACAGCTCACCACAGTCTCGACCTCCTGGGCTCGAGGGATCCTCCCGCCTCAGCCTCCTGAGTACCTGAAACTACAGGCGCACGCCACCACACCCGTCTAATTTTGTGCTTTATTGCAAAGACGAGGTCTCCCTATATTGCGCAGGCTGGTCTTGAACCTTGGCCTTGAACCTCCCAAAGTGCTGGGATTCCAGGTTGCCTGCCACCATGCCCAGCCTTATTTTTATCTTCTTTAAGCCACTGCTGTTAAGCTTCTGACACGTGCAGCTGGTCTGAGCCTCACAAGTGCACCCGCTTCATGACGGTGGAGCCTTTGGGGAGGGCAGGAGACAGCCCAGGTGGGCACACGGAAACACCTCCATGTCAGCTCTCATGTTGTCTTTCTTTTTTATTATAGAGCTACAACGCCAATAAATATGGCCAATATCAGCACATTCTGTTTGGTTAGAGTTTAGTTTCTGTGTGATACATTTTGTAAATTTGTTAAATTTGTTATGATGCACATGTGTCACTTTTGAAATCAGAAGAAAAGTAAAGCCAGAACGAAGGGTAACATTTGGAATGGGTGGAGGCAGCCTAGGTAGAAAATGCTTTCGATAAGAATTGTTTTACTTTTATTTTATTCCTTTTTTTTTTTTTTTTTTTTTTGAGTTGGAGTCTCACTCTGTCGCCCAGACTGGAGTGCAGTGGCCGCTCCCGGCCATTGCAGCCTCGACCTGCTGGCCTCGGGTGATCCTTCCGCCTCAGCCTTCCAAGTAGCTGGAACTACAGGTGCGCGCTACCATGCCCGGCTAATTTTTTGATTTTATTGTAGAGATGAGGTCTTGCTTGCCTAGGC
>CAUYQG010207770.1:77-15057 GCA_963574415.1 Tarsius wallacei
CAAAAACATGTATACACATTTTAGGAAAGGAAAAACTGTATTAAAGTTGCAATACTCAATAAGATAAATACAAGTCACGTTTGACTTCTGCAATTACAAGAGGTGCTCAAAGTGTTTACCATCGGTGTCCAGACACTTCTGATTACGGAGAACTAAAAGCAATACATTGATAACATCTCTTAAAATGTATATACGTTTTTTGGCACCTCTAGCATAACTGTCACACTGCTTTTGCTCACAACTGTAGGGCATCACAGGCATGCCGTCAGGGGGTGCTTGTAAGGATACTGGACTCAATTCCCCTAAGGATTGCTAACGATCTGACAGGATAACGGTTTTCCTAAATCATCCATATGTTACGTATATAAATTGCATGCGCTGCTCATTCCAGAAATAAAGAAGGATTGTGTGATTCCACTGATTCATCCCTCAGGCTTCTCCTTAGATTTCTGAGTTATCTTTTAATGGAGTTCTTAAGAGTGTCTTTTCTCTCTGCTCTTTGTCACCAATAATTGAAGTGATCTCAGAATCTCTTGATTCCCGACAAGGAAAGAGACGCGGGAGACACAGTGTATCCACAATAATACCAGAACTACGGCAACAGAGCCAAAACCTCTAAGAGAATGAGAGGTCAGGCTGAGACATTTCAGATCCACTGTTGGAAGAGAGGAGGAACAAAACCAAACCCAGGTTTGCATTCTTGTACTTTAAGACTCAACACCAAAATCGTCAGGCAAGGCAGATTTCTTAGTGGTAAAAACATGAAGAATAAACTACACCTCTTCATGGGCATCTTTCGTGCTCATTCAGAGCCAAAAGCAATCACACGTAAAAGCAGTAGGTGACTCTGGACAACAATGACATGGCAAGACCTGGAAGTCAGGGCTTAATCTCTGTCTTCAATTGTTTACATATAAAATAGAGATGAATAAAAAAGGAACAGCAACAAGCAAGAAAACCCTTACCCATCTCAGAGCTATGTTGTGAAAATCACAAGGGATAATGCCTACAGAGACACTTTAGAATGTAGAAAACACTTTTCAAATGCAAAGTGCAATGCCTATTTGAAATATTTACGGAACAGATCACTATGGAGTTTGCCTGAGAGTTTTACATCATTTTAGACTTAAAAATTTCAAATACTAGGTTGGACATGGTGGCTCACGCTTGTAATCCAAGCATTTTGGAAGGCTGAGGCAAGAAGATTGCTTAAACCCCAAAGTTCGAGACCAGCCTGGGCAACATGGCGAGACCTTGCCTCTACAAAAAATCAAAACATTAGCTGGGCATGGTGGTAGGTGCTTGTAGTCCCAGCCATTCGGGAGGCTGAGACGGAAGGATCAACTGAGCCCAGGAGGTTGACACTGCAGCGTGCCATGTTTGTGCCACTGCACTCCAGCCTGAGTGACAGACTGAGACTCCAACACAAAAAAATTTTTTTTTTGAAATACTAAGCCCTTCAAAAAATGTTTTTTCAAACTGAGCCCTTCTGGTCTGTAAACAGGTCACTGCCATCACTCACTGTGATATGCTGCAGACACAGAGTCCTGTGCAGAGTAAATGCCAGCCCTCTGCCCGTCTGCTCCATCTGTGCTTGCTGGCACTGTCAGATGGACCGCACTGTAGGACAGAGGCACTCCTGGGGACCCATGCAACTGCTGAGCTTCTGCAGACCCAAGACACATGATTCCCAGCCTCCGTTTTGCTTTTCATCTGTCCCTACCTACGTTGGTCACAGATGCGCCTTCCTGAGGCTGAGCCTTGGCTGAGCCAGGTTAATCTGGCTCTTGACTGGTACCTCATCACGCTCTGCCCCTGACCAGGTCGTCACACTAGATATTTTACTTCTAGAGTCTCTGTCACCCTGGTTGTAGAATCCAGCCCGGCCATTTCAGCTCAACCTCAACATTCCTTGGATACAAAAGTTCATCAGCTCCAAGACCAATGGTGGAACAGGAAAGGCCTTCAGCTTTTCACTTACTGCCTTTAAAGTGTCCTCCATGCACAGATTGATCTAAAAGTGCATTCTTGCCACACGCATGCCCATGGTAGAAATGGTGAATGCATATATGAACATACACATTCTACCAACATTCATTCATACCTCCAGCTTCACTGGCATTATATGAAGGTCTACATGTGGATGTGTCTTTCCCCACCCCATCATCAAATAGTCATTCGATGGCTATCATTAAAAAGTCAAAAAACTACAGGTGCTGGTGACACTGTAGAAAAAAGGGAATGCTTCTACACTGTTGGGTGAAAATGAAAGCTAGTTCAACCTTTGTGGAAAGCAGTATGGCATTTTCTCAAAGAATAAAATTTCATCCAGGCATTCCCACTTCTGGGAATATACCCAGAGGAACATAAATCACTCTACCAAAAAGACACCTGCACATGCATATTCATTGCAATACCACTTACAGTAGAACAAACAAAGGGTCCAAGTTACCCCTCAGAGATAACAGAGCAAAGGTTACTTCAGGAACCATATTTGAGACTTCCTTTGAGACTTGAAAGGAAACATATTTGAAACCTAAGTGTTCCTCATACATGGCTTTTTCATTTATCAAGTAAGAAAGTCAAGCACTACAATAATTAAAGTCTTGGAACTTGTTGTTGCTTAAAGCAAAATAATATGAAGCTCTTTTGTCAGGACTCTGAAGAGGACCCAGTCTATTTATCCAGCAGCTTGAGCAAACAAGTTAAGACACTCAGAAGAGAAAGGAAGGGATTGGCTGTCGATTTTTCCAGAAAGACCTCATTTACAGAGATACAGCAAGAAAAACAAGATGTCCCGACTGTGTAATCAGCTGGAACAACAAAGAAAGCTGATGTTGGGTATGAGACTCTTTCAGGAAATACAAGTAAAAACCTTCTGCTGTGCTAAAAACTAGATCAATACATGATGGGCTTAAGGTTATTTGGATATTAAATTTCTGAAAAATGAGAACCGTTGCAATTCAGACCAGTCTTTAGGATCATGGCCACAGGCCTAATGTACAAATTTGGGCAAATTTTAAATGGTATCTTTTTTCTTTTTCTTTTTTTTTTTTTTTTTGAGTTGGAGTCTCACTCTGTCACCTAGACAGGAGTGCAGTGGCCGGGAGCAGCCACCGCAACCTTGACCTGCAGGGCTCCGGCGGCCTTTGACCTGCAGGGCTCCAGCGGCCTTCCGCCTCAGCCTTCCGAGGAGCCGGAATTACAGGAATGTGCTACCATGCCCGGCTGATTTTTTGATTTATTGTAGAGATGAGGTCTCGCCAAGCTGCCCAGGTGGGTCTCGAACCCGCAGGCTCAGGCAATCCACTCACCTCAGCCTCCCAAAGCGTGGGATTACAGGCTGAGCCACCGAGCCTGGCTTAAATGGTATCTTAAGTGATGAAAAATACTAAATCATCCTAGTCTAATTTCGTTATTTTCTTTTTTTTTCCTTCCCTTTATGCACATAGTTGGGACACTCTAGCCTAATTTCTCATTTGTCTGAAATTTATTTTAAAGTACATGACGTTTACTTAAAATAAAAGAAGCATGCATTAATATGGACTCACAAAACGATTCTATCACATCTGGCCTCTGAGAATTAGAAAAACATGCTTAAGGCCCCACTGGTAGTATCTCTCTTGCAATGTGTGATTAATGATACATTTTTTTCTTCCTACCTCCTAGGCATAATAATACATTTTGTTTCTGAGACTGCAGAGCTTGAGAAAAACCTGTATTTCAGAATAACTAACATGGTAAATTCTCACTGATTATATGGGCATTATGCACATGTATCGGTATACAAAATTGTATGTACACATAAAAATGAAAAAAAGACACAGGGGAAAAAAAACCCCAACAACAACAAGACAAAAACTCACTAAACCTTCTAGGGATTAAAAAGTAACCCCCCAGTATTTTCAGATTTGGAACAGACAATTTGGATCATTGAGTTGATCTAGTCCTCAAATGAGTATCACTGAAGCTTCTCAAATAAAGGGAGCTAAATGAAAAAATTGTCTGTTTTATGGTCTTATCCAAATATAATCTTAGCCATAAAGATAATAATTTTAAAGTTTAAATACCAAATGAAGGCAAAGTAATACCCAATACACTGGAGTAACACTTAACATGTCCTTGTATTTACAAAGCCAACACTATACTTTCTACAGCCAGAAAAATTACAAACTTGCATTTGGAGAAGACAAAAGACAAAAATCCAAAAATAATGTGGCAATTTGAAATATTTTTTAAAATAAAGGGGAAATCCACTTTTTCTTTCTTTTTTTTTTTTTTGAGTTGGAGTCTCACTTTGTCACTGAGGCTGGAGTACAGCGGCATGCTCACAGCCACCCCAGCGTCGACCTGTTGGGCTCAGGCAATCCTTCCACCTCAGCCTTTCAAGTAGCCGAACTAAAGGTGCATGATACCACACCTGGCTAATTTTTAAATTTATTGTAGAGATGAGGTCTCACCAAGCTCCCCAGGCTGTTCTCGAACCCGTGGTCTCTGGTAGTCCCCTCACCTTGGCCTACCAAAGTGCTGGGATTTCAGGCTTAAGCCACCACCCCCAGCCAAAATCCACATTTTCAAAATCCACATCTACCCAAGGTTATAATGATAAAAAGTTTAAATAAGATGAAAATGATAAGCTTTCTATTATTTATGCTTACCAAAGCCAGGTGCCACACTTCACCGACACATAGAACATCATCTCACAGCAACCCTATGAGCAGGTCCAGTTAAAATCCTGTTTACAGATGAGGAAACTGAGGTTTTCACAATTCTTTGAAATCAATTCCAGATTTTTCTGACCCCAAAGCCTACATTCGTCATTGTTCATTTTACTGCCTCCTAACGTGTTTTACAAGTATGGTTAGAAGGAATAAAGATTAGATTATCTGGAGTGATTAGAAGCCTGGTTATCAGGAAGGCAACTTTACATAATGCCTCAGACCACAGACTTTGATGTCAAAAACATACTCCTGATTTCAAACCTCTACAATGCCACATGCTAGCTTTTGAGGCCTTGGGTAAGTTACTTAACCTCTCTGTGCTTCAGATTGCTCATCCGTGATATGTAGGTAACAACACTTACCACACCGGTTTGTGCTAGAGATGAAGTGAGATACTGTATGTAGAGACCTTAGCAAAGGCCTAGAACATAGAGAGTACTAACAGTTATCTTTGTGATTACCATCATAAGTAGCAAAATACAAAGACCTCATCTTGAAGTATGATTCAGAAAAATCTATGCATTTTTTTGAGTCAGAGCCTCATTCTGTCACTGCAGCACTGCTCTCCTGTGCTCAAGCCATCCTTCCACCTCAGCCTCCCAAGTAGTTGGGACTCCAGTCTTGTGCTACCGTGCCTAGCTAATTTTTAAAAATTTTTTAATAGAGACAAAGTCTCATATGTTGCTTACTCTGGTCTCAAACTCCTGGCTCAAGCATTCCTCCCGACTCAGCCTGGCATTACAGGTATGAGCCAACGTGTCTAGCCCAGAAAACATTTGTCACTTCTGATGTCAGGACACTGAACCAGCTGCTCAACCACTGCCTGACTAACATATGTTCATCAGTAGAAATTTCTCTGGCCCTGGCATCCTTCTGTTTGATTACAAAGGGTACGTATTACATGCCTAGAACTCCTTGTATAGCTATTATAACATCCTGACAAAACTTTAGTTATAATCTCTTTTTGGCCATAACGATATGCTCATAGCTTTAGTATTACTTTGAGAAAAGAAAGCCCCAGGTAACGCATCCAACCTTGGCAGTAGTAATCAGTAGTGGATGTCCTTATTTTACTGGATGGAGGGAATGTATGCAAATTACTCTTTTTAGAGGGCACTTGGGCTAGAGATATTCTGGGACTTAACAGATCTACTTTTATAAATTTATCCCAAGGTAACAATCTAGAGAATGTGAAAAGATTTTGTTAGGAGAATAGCCAGTAGGGTTATTCAAAATGCAGTAACATTAGGGAAAAGAACTCGTAGATTTCCAAAAATAATATATTGATTAGATAATCTATATTACATGCACAATGAAAAATCTACCTCTTAAAACTGATGTTATGGAAATGCATTTCATTGATACAAAAAGTATTTCAATATGCTAAATACAGTTTTCATTTATATTTGTTTTTAAATATATATCTATGCTATACGATATATGGAATTCACATATTGTATACATATATATTTGCATATAAAGTTTATAAAGTGTATTATTATACATTTTTAAAGTCTACAAGGAGATGATTTGTGTTGTGGTATTATATTTTTCTCTTTGTTTATCTATATTCTCTAATTTCTGCAATGAACATGTACTGCTTGAAGAAAAAAAAGAAAAAATTTTTTGTTTGTCTTTTTAACCTGCTGTGTTCCCAAGGATACAAGAATAGACCTTCAGGTATACAGATCAAGAAAGGATTATAAAAATTCCTACCAACTTTCACATTTATGTCTGTCTCATGCAGAAAACAAATAAATTACCCAGCCTTTTCTCTATCTACTGTAGAGAATAATAGCAAGCGCAGAACCAATTCATAAACTTTAATTAAACTCTGGGTCTTACCAGTTGTTTACTGAAAGAATCTGAAATCATAAAAGCCAGCATGGTGCTGATGAGAGTCCTAGAACAGGACTGGGGAGACCTGAGAACTTGATCTGAGCGCCACATAACTAGCTGTAACTAGGATGTGAACTTGGGCAATGTACCTTGGCTCAGTGACCTGTCAAAATAAGAGCGGCCAGGTGCAGCGGCTCAGGCCTGTAATTCCAGCACGTTGGGAAACTGAGGCAGGAGGATTACTTGAACCCCGGAGTTCAAGACCAGCCTGGGCAACATAGTGAAACCTCAACTCTTACAAAAGATAAATTAAAAAGTTAATTTGGTGTGGTAGTATGTAGTCCCAGCTACTCAGGAAGCTGAGATGGAAGGACCACCTGAGCCCAGGAGGTTGAGGCTGCCATAAGCCCTGATCATCGTGACCATGACACTGCACTCCAGTCTGAGCGACAGTGAGACCCCTGACTCAAATTAAATAAGCAAATAAATTGACGAGAATAGAATAAATAAAATAAGAGGGGTGGTCAAGATGATGGCTCACGTACTTTCATTTCTGAAATGAAGTGACCATCTGGACCCAGGTGAGATTCTGGAACAATAAAGAAAAGGTGAACTAAATCAATAGGCAACTAAGCTGGGGCCCTGTTCAGCACTGTCATCAGCGAGTTGTCCATCAAACACATCCCCTCCACCCATTTCCTGTTTTAGTCCCATCTGAAGGTCAGGTGTATCCAGCGGGAACTACCCAAGTTGTCCCAGCACTCCTTTCTTTGGATAACATTCTTGGAATTACCTGCTTTTCTTTGTGCCCGTATTCCCACTGAAACAGTACCTCCCTTTTTACTGTCAGGACCTTCTTCTGGTTCTTATAATGGGGAGAGAGCCACACGGGTTGCCTTTTACCTCGGCCCACTGAAGGCCATAAAGGACAAAGGACTGGGCTCCCTCCTGCCCCTGGGTAACCTTGTCCAAAACACCGGCTGTTGGGGACACATCTGCACCGTTTAGTATGTGAGCCTCTCGTGCCAAATATTCGGTCAACTGACGGAGAAGCCAGGAGAAGCAGAATTGTCGGAGTACAGTAAAGCCAGCGCAAGAAAACTGGCTCAACAAATTCCCACAGTACTGCTTCCTTAGTATTTTTAGAGATGCAAAAAGTATAATTTACTGCACAAACCACTAGGCAAAACGCGCTCTGGTCGGCTGGAATTGTTGCTAAACAGCACATCAACCAGCGAGAACGGAGACTGCATTTTGAGTATAAGTGAAAAGAAAGAGTCATTATTGAGGAAAGTGTCTGGCTCCCTTCCCCATTTAAAGTTCTCCGCCCGGTGCACTGGCTCATGCTGTAATTCCAGCACTTTGGGAGGCCGAGGTAGGAGGATTGCTTGAGCCCAGGAGTTCGAGACCAGCCTGGGCAACATAGTGAGACCTCGTCTCTACAAAAAAAAAAAAAATCAGAAGATTATCCAGGCGTGTTGATGTACTCCTGTAATCCCAACTATTTGGAAGACTGAGTTGGAAGGTCGAGGTTGCAGTGAGCTGTGATCGTGCCACTGCACTTCAGCCTGGGTGAGGGCAAGGGGGCTTGTGGGAGAGGAAGAGGGAGAAAGTTAGTTCTCAATGCCAAGGAAATGTAAACAATTTTTTCAAACCTAATAGTCCAGATAGACTATTAGAAAACAAGAAGCAGCATGCGAAAACAACGTCTCACCAAATAACTCTAGTTCCCTCCCACTACCCCCGACTTTGCGTATGATTCATGTTGCCAAAGCCTAGGTGATTATTACATTGGCTGTAAGTTACACATGGTCCAAAAGATTTTCTCCTGCCTGACTTCATGTGGTCCAAGTTGAAGGCAAAAAATACAACTGAGCTTTAAGCACTAAGATGACTGTTGATCTGTACAGCAAGTGGTGTATGTCAAGACATGGGAGTCGGATGCTCCTTTTAATTCAATTCATGCTTTCTGAAGATGCACAAGGCATATGGTAAGACCAAGGTTTAGAGAACAAGGTTTCATAATCCTTGGATTCCACAAGGCAGGGAATTAGGCTCACCCAGTTTTTGGCTGAAGTTTCTCTTGTCACAACAATTCATGAAATTCAAGCAAATTAAAAGCTGTTAACAATTTCCCTACAACATACCAATTTTGTAGCTTATAACTACAAACAATGAGGGAAGGATATTTTGAAAACCTTCTTAAGGTAGTAGCTTCCGCTCTTAAAATCTTCTCATGAAAGGGAGCCAGCCAGGAATTTGGATTTTAAACCAAAATCGATAAGAAAGAACAATTCATGGGTGAATGGGACTTTCGTAATGGTTGTCACTTCCGTGGAGTCTTCCACAAGGAAATTCTGGAGCGACCTTCTGTGGGAAATCAATATGCACAAAAGCTAAAACCATTCTAGGGTTGATTATAATGAGATCATTCAGTTGTGACAGGCATTACTTAACTGGGAAAATTAAAGTACATCTCTTTGGAGTATAAATTATGCCATCAGCCCTTTCAGCCCAGAGCTCCTTCGCCTCTGCTGGGCAAATCATTCAAGAATAACTCGGCTTTGTAACTCCCAGTATCCCCTATGAGTAGACACAGGAAGGCCTCCTTCATAGAATGGCAAAGCCCCAGAAACAGACTGAGGAGTAGTAATGTCCGGCAATGGCATTATAAATGTCAGAGACAGAAAAAGTGATGGCCGAGGGCAAGAGAAAGAAGAATCACAGAGGTGCAAGCCAGTTCCCTAGGCTGAGCTTGGAAGACCAGTAGCCTGGAGGGCTGTGCGGGAGGCCTGAGGGCCCTGAAAAGCTCCCACCTGCCCAGGATCTTCCAAGCAGCCGGGCAGAGGTGAGGAGACTGCAGGGAAGTGAGTGAGAATGGCCGGCAGGCAGTGTCCTTTCCTCAAGCTGAGTGGTTGGTGGCTCTCCGTGATTTTCAACTTCCTTTCTTTTCACTTCTTTGCTTACTGGCTATGAACTGCTATTCTTGGTTGTGTGCATACTTAATGTGACACTTTCCCCATCAACCACCACAGGCCAGGTGGCACCTCACCGTCCACACTCTCCCTTTGTAGGGAGGGAACGTATGCAGATG
This sequence comes from Tarsius wallacei, assembly GCA_963574415.1. NCBI lineage: Eukaryota > Metazoa > Chordata > Mammalia > Primates > Tarsiidae > Tarsius > Tarsius wallacei. Next base: position 9,732 of record CAUYQG010207770.1, read on the forward strand.
CTGGAATGCTGCCTTCCAGGAGCCAGACTTACACTGGTAAGTCTGTCTTTTTCCTCTCACTCCAGTCCTCACTTCTAGATGGGTTTTCCCAATATCCTAAAACCCGAAGTCATTCCTTCATTCACAGGGTTACAATCAATGAGGGTTACAGTCAATTTTCTCTCCTGGGGCTGTTTGCATCTCAACCAGAATAAGTTTAAAGAGAAGTAGCTACAACGTTAGAATTCCAGGTACTACCAAATACTTGAGGAAGCATAACCAGGGCACTCGAACTTTCCAGCAGTCTGCAACCACACCAAGATAGCTTACTCTATTTTTGTAGAAGGCTGACCTATAATCTGCTGTTTAATTGAGTGCCCAGCAAGCAAATGGAACTGTATGATGTTTGTTCACACTGTGCTATAATTGACTATTTACTTGGATCCTCACTAGACCAAGTTTCTCAAGAGCAGAGACCAAATCTAATGTCTTCATATTTTTAGATCCCAACACTGTGCTTCCTACCAAGTAGAGATCAATTTTAAACATGAATAAAGTCAACTGAAAGAGCTACCAATGGCCCAAATTGGCACAATTTGAGCATAGAGTAAATTAACATTGGATTATAACCCAGAGTATGAAATAAATATCCATAAGTCTATAATATGGACATCAAAATTGAATAAATTAACAAATGAAGATGAAGACACAAATCACTGTTCAGGAGACTTCCCGATAAATGTAGACATTCTACACTAAAAAAAAGTACGGATAAGTCCTTAAGTGTAGACTGTACATAGTGAATTCCTTCCAAGGAATATAGTTTGAAAAGGGGAAGGACAGAGTAACTTTACAGTGGAGAAACCTAAAAAAACACTATTCAGGCAGGTGGTCAAGATCAGTAGTCATAAATCATGATGATAACATGTACAGCTGACATGATGAGACAAAATGGTACTTTAACGCTGTAGCTATATCCCTTTAAACTTATTCCGGTTGACCCATCAAAACTGGACTGGATAAAAAAATGTGGTACATATACACAATGGAATATTATGCAGCCATAAAGAACAACAAAATTATGGACTTCACAGCAACTGGAATGGATTTAGAGTCTATAATACTCAGTGATCTCTTACAGAAACAAAGAACTGAGTACCACATGTTGTCACTCATAAGCAGACCCTGAACATTTAATATAATACTATAAGAAAGGGATAATACTATAAGAAAGGGATTGGCAGCAGCCAGAAACTGCCAGGGGAGGAGGGCCACATAACATCAATAAGGGTACTTGATCACAAACCAGGTGCAGTAGGGACCAAAGCGGGGGGTCCCCAAATTTTACCTGTACGATGACCACTTACATCCTTAATCCTGAAGTGTACCCAATATCTTTAAAATAAACATTTTTTAAAAAACAGCTTATTCTGGTTGAGATGCAAACAGCCCCACAAGAGACAATTGAATGCAACTCTTGTGAATGAAAGAATGACTTCGGGGTTCAGGGTATTGTAGACACAAGGGTTGTCCCACAAGAGACAATTGAATGCAACCCTCGTGAATGAAAGAATGACTTCGGGGTTCAGGGTATTGGAGAAATCCATCTAGAAGCAAAGGCTGGGGACTGTCTTCCTCACAAAAATCTGCTATCCCAGTTTAATCATGAGAAAAACATCAAACAAATCCCAATAGAGGAGCATTCTGCAAGATACCTGACCGCTATCTTTCAAAATTGTCAAGATCCTCCAAAACAAGGAAAGTCTGAGAAATTCCCATAGCCAAGAAGAACCTAAAGGGATAGGTCAGCTAAATGTAACATGGCATATTACATGGGATCCTGGGACAGAAAAAGAAAATTTAGAAAACGAAGGAAATCTGAAACAAACAAACAAACAAACAAACAAAAAACCTATGAGTCATAATAATGAGTAGATGCTGGTTCATTAATTGTAACAAATGTACTAAACTAAAACGTTAATAATTGTGAAAACTATGTATGTGATATATAAGAGCTCTCTGAACTATCTGCTCAACTTTTCTGTAGATGTAATATTGTTATAAAAAGTAGTCAGTGTCCTTCTTTTCCCATGGTTATTTTAAAAGCCACATGCAAACAAATAACTAAAAAAAATCTTGGCCACTGTGGATCAGAAGTTCTTGTAAAGGATCCAATAATAGCAAGACTGTTTACCACCATTTTAAGCACAGCACAGCATTACAGATTTATCATCAGGAGAAATAAACCATCCCACAGTAGGAAGTACTACGCTGGAATATGCCAAGTATTACTTAGTACACCCAAGTACTCCACATGTTCCTCTTTATTTCCCAGCTTCCCTTGCAGTTAGGTTGGGCCCAGGTGACTTGTTCTAGCCGGTGGAGTGAGGGTGTGCCGCTTCCGAGCCAAGGAAGTTAAACTCAGGGATTCATCATCCTCCCAGTCTTCCCTTTCAAATTGACCTTGGAGGCCTTGTGTTCCAGATGGTGTCACTACAGATGGAGAAGGTCACATATTCCAACCTATTCCTTACCAGAGTGAGAAAGAAACTTTACTTGTGTTAAGCCATTGCAACCTTGGGTTCATGTGTTGAAATGGCTACGGTTAATTACCCTAAAATACCAGTGACTGCATTCAGCAAGTACACATTCCGTCCCTTCTGAAAGTTGTTAACCCTAACGTTTCTCTATAAGCTTGCATGTTCCAGAACAAAGTTACTCACCACAGGCGATGGTCCAATATACCAGGGAGTCTGGAGTCTGGTACAGGATTCGGTACGGAGCCACCCGGGCGCTAGAGTCCAACACGACATCAAGTGTACCCACAAGGAGGCCTGAGGGTGGAAAATGAGAGTGGACAGGTAAGGATTTTCTCAGTGCTTTCCCAAGACCCCAGGGGCAGTGTGACCACGCTCTTGCTGTCAGGTCTCCCAACAGTCCCCATATCCCCTTGCCTGGAGCTTTGACAAAGTTTACACAGGATGATGCTGGCCCTACATGATTTGTTTTAACAACGTCCAAGAGAGACTGCACAAGCCAAAAAACAGTCTGCTGGCTTCAAAAACACAGAAGGCTACCAAAGCTCCCAACCCAGGCTCTGGCATATGGAGGTACTTAAAAATGCCTGTTTAAAGTCAAAACAAGCCAGGCATGGTGGCTCACACCTGTAATCCCAGCACTCTGGGAGGCTGAGGTGAGAGGATTACCTGAGCCCAAGGGTTTGAAACAGGCCTGGGCAATTTGGTGAGACCTCGTCTCTACAATAAACCAAAAAATTAGCCGGGCATGATAGTGCACACCTGTAGTTCCAGCTACTTGGAAGGCTGAGGTGGAAGGATCGTCTGAGCCCAGTAGGTCGAGGCTGTGGTGGCCGTGAGTGTGCCACTGTACTCCAGCCTGGGCGACAGAGTGAGACTCTGACTCAAATATATATATATATTTGAGTATATAAACAAACAAATAAATAAAGTCAATCCCAGTGAAGGATGGTGCACTTGTGGGCTGGGGTCTGTGCTTTACCTACGTGATTCCTGATGTGCAGTTCTTTTCCCCTTCTCGGGTAAGAAACAAATCCTTCAGTTGAGTAACTTGACAAGGTCACAAGAACGGTCATGTCTATCTGATTCAGTCTGCCATGCTGCCCCACATGTTATTTTAATCTGTCCTACTTTCCTTTCATGTTTAAAAAAATCAGAACAATGCAGCTCAGAAAATACAAGCTCCTACTATGTGCAAGACAAACCCTGAATAAGCCAGAGTCCCCGGGGCACTTCTGAGCTAGTGGCAGAGAAGTTCAAGTGGTGCTTTAAGGCTGCAATCAGGAGTGAGGAGGGGCTGGGAAACAGGATCTTTCCATTTCAACAGCAGAGCCAAGGGTGGCGTCAATCACCACAACAAAGGATAATCAGAGACTGGTCTGTGCTCTAAATAAGGCAGGAATAAGGCTGCAGATCACAAAGTGCATTTTTGGTAGCAAAAAAGTTGAGTTCTTTGAGTTGGGAACCTCAACAATCCGCTTATCCAGGCTGACCAGGCCCTCAGGGAAATTGGCTCACTTTCTCTGAGTCCAGGCAAGCCTGACTTCGGCAATTGTATTTAGCAAGTTGTTTGTAATAAAAACAGATGCCCAGGATACCAATGTTCACTTAAAAAGAGGTGGTGTTCACTTTGGGAGGCCGCGGGAAGAAGATTACTTGAGCCTGGGAGTTCAAGACCAGCCTAGGCAGTATAGTGAGACTCTGTCTCCATAAAAAAGTCAAAAAAAAAAAAAAAAAGTCAGTGTGGTGGCGCACACCTGTAATTTCAGCTACTTGGAAGGCTGAGACGCAAGGATCACCTGAGCCCAGGATGTCAAGGCTGCAGTGACCCATGATCATGCCAGTGCACACTAGCCTGGGTGACAGAGTGAGACCCTGATTCAAATTTTTTTTAAAAAGAGGCAGTATCCTCTTTTTCCAGGAGGGAGGTTAACAAGGAAAAGGAAATTAAGAGCAGAAGGTAGCTTATGGATGAAACCTGAGGAAAAGTCTGCTGGGGCCCTCCAGCCACACAGAAGACATGCAACCCTGTTTCTCACTCAGCAATCCTTTCCCAGTATTCCAAGCCAAGTTGCTAGGTATGGTGATTACAACAAAAGGATTCTGACAGCTTCAAACTGAGAACCTTTCATCAGTGAAAATTTCTCTTTTATCCATACTGAGCCAGGATCCGACAACAAACATTTTCTACACCGTTCTAAAATGACACAGCTACACACACACACACACACACACACACACTGCAAAGTGTAATAAACTAGATCCCTTAGTGGCAGGATAAATCCAAAAGATTCCCATAACTGCAATGTCTATAATGTCCCCAAAGCTAGCTGGAATGCAGCACAGGGAGGGCAGGGCTTAGGCTCGGAAGGTCCAACTAGGAACTCAGAACTGTTGAATAATCTTAGGACAAGATACTTTGTTTCCAAAGCCCCAGTTCTCCCAATTGCCCAATGGAGACAGCATTACTACCATGGGACTGGTTTTTAAAAACTGGTGATGCTAGGACTTAGGGGGCAAGAGGCTGTTTGGAATGAGCGTTTAGACCACCTGACAAGCACCTGCTAAGACACGCTTTTATTTCCTTTTACTTAGATTGCATTTTCTTTTTTTTTTTTTGAGTTGGAGTCTCACTCTGTCGCCCAGACTGGAGTGCAGTGGCCGCTCCCGGCCACCGCAGCCTCGACCTGCTGGGCTCCGGCGATCCTTCCGCCTCAGTCTTCCAAGTAGCTGGAATTACAGGCATGCGCTACCACATTTTCAATGAGGACGGTTTGGGGATGGAATGGATGGTGGCTGAAGTTGAGAGG
>CAUYQG010207774.1:0-42311 GCA_963574415.1 Tarsius wallacei
CAGCTCAAGGCCAAAGGCCATGTGGGGCCTACTGGGAGAGCTGGTGCCGGAGATGGGGTCTTAAGGCCGTGTGGGGCCTACTGGGCAGAGCCAGTGCCAGAGCTGGAGTCCTCAAACCATGTGGGACCAGCTGGGGAAGCCAGTGCCGTAGACAGAACCCCAAGGCCGTGTGGGAGCAACCAGAGGTGGAGGTGGGAGAATCGCTTGAGCCCAAGTGTTTGAGATCTGCCTGAACAACCTAGCAAGACCTCGTCTCTCAAAAACAAACAAACAAACAAAAAAGCACCATGGAAGCGCAGCTCTCTGGCGTGTCCGGGCTGCTGGGGCAAGTTACAGTATACCCACGGCAGATAGAAATGGCCGCACTGCTTTCAGAGGAAGACCACAAAACAGAGGCTGCGTCCACAGTGGTTGTTCAGGCTGCTTCGATTCTTGGTAATCAATGGTTGACTAATTGAACCGCAACCCACACTTTGATTAAAGTAGGTCAAGCTCGAGTTTATATGACTTGGCTCGCTGTAAAGCGGGCCGGTGTGGCCGAGCCCGGCCACAAGAGCCCTGCTCCACAGAGCCCGGGACGAGGCGTTGGTGTGACTTCACACAGGCCTCTAGTCGTGACAGTGTCTGTTAGGAGCAGGTAAGTCAACAGCGCTATCACCACCCAACACTCCCAAGGTCTGAGGACTGGGCCCCGAGCAGTCTGGCCATTTACTCAACCGTTCTTGGTCCAGTTTCCATCTAAAGCCTACCTCACAGCACTGCTGTGAAGATTGATTGAGATGATGTATCCGTCCCTTGACAGAGAACCTGGTCCAAGGGAAGGAACTCAACAGTGACCATGATTCAGCCTGGGATGTTGTCATCGTCCTCAGTTTGCCGAGGAGGAGAAGGAAGCTGAGAGGCTAGCGGGATTTCCCAAGGGCGCCAGGGTCATAAATGGAATGACCCCATGAGGACTGGCATGGGGGTTGGTTAACCAGACGTCCTCTCCTCTCCCTTCCCCATATGCGGTCCAGCCCAAGGCAGGGACACAGAAGGAGGCGCCACGGTGGTGAGGACACTGACTGCCACATGGGGAGCCAGGCTGCCGTCGCCCATGGGGGGAGAGTCCTTAGGCCAGAACCAGGCCCTGGAGGTGGACGTGGGTGCAGTCAGGAGGCCAGGCAGAGGAGGGCCTCCTGGAGGACAGCACAGAAGCGTGTGAGGGTGATGGGGGCGGGAGTGCGCAGGCTGGAGATGGGGATGACGGGGTAGCCAAGAGGAGGCACAGAGGCACCGAGTGGCTTGATTCGGGTGCTCTCAGGCTGGAGTCTGAGGACCGGGAGCCACGGAGTCATCCTTTGGCTTGGTGGAAACTCTGTTTAAAGGAGGCCTGCTTGCAACTCAGCTTTGTGAAGGGCTGCATTGAGCCCACCTCTGCTTGACAGGCGCTTCAGGGGTTAGAAGCATCCGCGTGGCAGGCCAGACCTCAGAGAAGCCCCGTAGACTAATCCCCCCAGACCCAGCTCATCAGTGGTGGTCCTGCTTCAGAAGACCAGTGCTGCACAGCCCAGGCTCCCGTGGATGCCTCAGTGGACCAGTACCACATAGCCCAGGACCCCGTGGAAGTGTCCATGGACCTGTATTATAGAACCAGGTCCCTCTGAAAGTCTCTGTGGACCAGCGTCACACAGCCCAGGCTCCCGTGGAAGTGTCCATGGACCAGCACCGCACAGCCTGGGTCCCCGTGAAGTGTTCATAGACCAACACCACACAGCCTAGGCCCCTGGGAAAGTGTCCATGGACCTGCATCACAGAGCCAGGTCCCCCTGGAAGTGTCCATGGACCAGAGTCGCACAGCTCAGGCCCTCGTGGAGGTGTCTGTGGAGTCTTTCAGATGCAGTGGAACACACTTGTATATGACACAAGATGAATCTGAAGGTCTCTGGAACACCCTGAGTTAGAGTGTGGCACTCAGGTGACTGGGAATGCCAGCTTGAGGGCAACACCTTCGTTATGTTCCGTTTCTCAGCATGTGAAGGTCGTGTTCATGTTGTTTTTAATTGGAGCGACTTTTCTTTCTGGGTGCCTCAGATATGTGAGCATGGAAGCACCACGGTCTTCCCCAGGCCACGGCACACACTGCTCCAAGGGGCAGCTCTCACACTGGGCCAGGCAAGGAAGGGACCTGGGCCCCCAAGGACCAAGACCGGATCTCTGAGTAACCACGTGGGTGAGCGCTGCCCACCTTCTCCAGAGCTTCATGACAACAAGAAATCAGTTTCTGGCATGTGGAAATTCTACCTTCCGGCTGGCTGCAGTGACTCAAGCCTGTCATCCCAGCACTTTGGGAGGCTGAGGTGAGAGGATTGCCTGAGTTCGCAGGTTCAAGACCAGCCGGGGCAACTTGGCAAGCCCTTGTCTCTACAATAAATCAAAAAAATTACATGGGTGTGGTGGTGTGCGTCTATGGTTCCAGCTACTTGGAAGGCTGAGGTGGAAGGATCAAGAGAAACATTTTATAATCATAAAAGGTCAAACATCAGGCCAGGTGTGGTGGCTCACGCCTATAATCCCAGCACTTTGGGGGGCCGAGGTGAGAGGATTGCCTGAGCCCGCAGGTTCGAGACCAGCCTGGGCAACTTGGTGAAACCTCATCTCCACAATAAATCACAAAATTAGCCAAGCGTGGTGGCATGTTCCTGTAGTTCCAGCTACTTGGAAGGCTGAGGCAGAAGGATCACTGGAGTCCAGCAGGTCGATGCTGGGGTGGCTGTGAGCATGCCCCTGCACTCCAGCCTGGGTGACGGAATGAGACTCCAACTCAAAAGAAAAAAAAAATATCTCCTTTCCAAAATAATACTGATACATCTGTGTTCTTAGCTCAAAGGCAGGGCCCTCTGCTTCCCAAACTGACAACACAGCTAAAATAAAACATTTGCTACTATCGAGTGTCAGTTAGGATTCAACAATTCTCATTTCAGTCTCACAAGCACCTTGAGATGTAGCTGTTTTTAACCCTCGTTTAAAAAACGAGGAACTAGGTAAACAGAGGCACGGGAAGGAGGCAGACCGTGCCTAGGGTCAGCGGTCAAATGGCTGGGCTGGGAACCGACCTGATTTCAACTCGAGTTGCGTGTTCAGCCATGAACTCTCAGCCAGGCTCCACTGTTCATCAGAGTCGCAGGAGTGCTCATGGCAGACGGACGCCGCCCCCTGCTCACAGAAGGTGGCCCCCTCCCTGGTGAGCAGCAGCGAGATGACGTCCATGCGACCAGTGCCCCTCAGTGGCATGAGGGCAGGGGCACCCAGCTCGCCCCCACTGTTTAGCTCACGACGCTGCCCAAGTGCACTCCTCTGTGCCGCACCCCCCCAGTGGGTGCAGGTGACAAGGAGACCTGGGCACAGGAGAGCCACGGAAAGTGATAGCGGGGTCCCTGGGCGGCCGTGGGAAGAGGGGCCCCTGCCACCCACCCTGGAGCCACCTTAGAAGAAGTCGTCTTCAGGCCGGGCTCGGTGGCTCAGCCTGTAATCCCAGCACTTTGGGAGGCCGATGCGAGTGGATTGTCTGAACCTGTGGGTTCAAGACCTACCCGGGTAACTTGGTGAAACCTCATCTCTACGATAAATCAAAAATTAGCCAGACGTGGTATCGGGCGCCTATAGTTCTGGCCACTTGGAAGGCTGAGGCGGAAGAATCACCGGAGCCCAGCAGGTCAAGGCTGCGGTGGCCAGGAGTATGCCACTGCACTCCAGCCTGGGCAACAGAGTGAGACTCCAACTCAAGAAAAAAAAAAAAGAAGTCTGCTTCTGTTGTCCTCACCGACCGGCACCGCGGAACCCGTCTGTTTCCGCATCTTCCCTTCCCTTGAGCCGCGAAAAGCTTTGGAAGCTGCAGGGTCCAGTCTGTGGCCCAGACCTCCAGGCCAGTGGCTCAGGGCCAAGCCCATGGCTGCTCAGTCTACAGAGCTCTCCAGGCGATTCTGACGTAGCCTGATCTTTGTGACATTGTCCTTTGCCACACGATGGACTCGAGCCTTTCCCCAGTGACATCCAGTTGAACATCTTAGGAAAAGGATTTTCGCTTTCAGCTTGCCTGAGTTAGAAAAAAGGCAAAGTCCATTACTCATTATTGATTTGGAAGAGGCTTCACTTATTTCTCCAAAATTCAACCCATTTGACTCTGATGATGCAAGACACATCTTGTGCTCAAGACTGCAAGCCAGCGAGTTCCTTCCTTCCTCCATCCGTCCATCTCTCTGTCTCTGTCTCTCTCCATCTGTCTCTGTCTCTGTCTGCCTCTCCTCCTCTCTCTCCTGTCTCTTTCTGTCTCTCCCTCTCTGTCTCTCTCTGTCTCTGTCTGTCTCTCTCTCCCTCTCTTTCTCTTTCTTTCTCTCTCTCTTTTTTTCTCCCCCTCTCCCTTTCTCTTTCTCTCCCCGTCTCGCTCTCTCTTCTGTTTCTCCCCCCACCCGTTTCTCTCTCCCTCCCTCTCTCTCTCTGTCTGTCCCTCTCTCCCTCTCTGTCTCCCCCGTCTTTTCTTTTTCTCCCTCCTTCTCTGTCTCTCTCCCCCCCACTGTTGTCTCTCTCTCTCTCTGTCTCTCCCCCCTCTCATTCTCTCTCTGTCTTTCTATCTTTCTCTTTCTGACTCCGCTGTCTCTCTCTGCCTACTAGTTTTTTTACATATCACAGCAGCATAGCCTTCCTCAAGTATTTTACTTTAATTTTATACAAAGGGAACCACACGCCCCCTCCCCCCCAAAAAAACCCCTAGAATTATCTTTGGGCGGCCAGGCCCTTTGGAGTACACTTGGAATTTGTTCCTCTGGATCAGTCAACCAAAGTTTCTATCTGGAAGTTTTGAGAACATTGCGTCATGATTTGTGGAAGAAACAAGATTTGTGGCAAACAGGTGACTGGCTCTTCCACCATGACAACTCACCTGCCCACACCGCGCTGTCAGCAGGTTTTGGCCAAAAATGGCATCACCCCCGAGCCTCACCCTTCTCTATTCACCTGATCTCATCCTCGGTGACTCTTTTTTTCCCTGCATGAAAAAGTCCTCAAAAGGAAACGTTTTGCTGATGTGGAAGAGGTAAAAACAAACAAACAAACAAATAAAAACAGTAGAAACAGTAAAAGGCATAAAAATGGATGAGGTCAAACACTGGAGCAGTGGAAAAAGCGTCTCGATAGGTGTATTGTATCAGATGGAGAGGACTTTGAAGGGGACTGGAGTTTAAACATGTGAGAATAAATAATTTTAATAGCCGAATTGTGGGGTTTTGGGGTTCCCCCCATAAGTGTAGCTTTTGCCTAGTGCAGTTCCTTGGAAATGGCAGGGCAATTGCAGTACACGATGGCAGCCGCCGCTTGGGAGTGTGATGCCCTTGGGACTGTGATGGACCTTTCCGTCTTGTGGGAGGGAAGACATTAAGCGACCTTCAGATGTGCTTGGGTCTCCACCAGCCATCTTTGCCGGTAAAATGAGACTGTGCATCTTGCATCCTTCTCTTCCTTATTTGACTGTTTTCTAAGATTGAGCGTTGAAACTCAACGCAGTGACGAGGTGTGACTTGTCATCAAATGGCCCGGGTGTTTACAGCAGCATGGCTTTCTCCAGTGTTCAGAGGGTGTAGGAGGAAAGTCTCTGATCCGTCCAGACCCGCTGATAACCAGTTGGGCAGTGGGAAGGTTCACGTTTTGTTGAGTTCTTGCCCTTCTAGGGACTTGGCATGAGTCCAACCCTGTCATCCTTGCACTAAACCTTGGAGGTAAGCCCCGTGTTCATCCTTGTTAATAGCGAGCACATTAAGGTGTGGAAGCTGTGGACACGCCCGAGGTCACAGGTCACAGCAGGCAGGTGGCGGTGTGGTGGCCTGAACCTGTGTCTCCTGGCTCTAGGCTGTGCCTTTCACCATCCCAGACATGAACCATTTTCACAGATAAGACTTCATTCCATGCGATTTTCCACACCCTTCTAGGGGTGTATTCATTTTGTTGCTTTGTAACAGTTCTTACCTACTTGGGAACTTAAAACAATCTGTAGGCTGGGCTCGGTGGCTCAGCCTGTCATTCCAGCATTTTGGGAGGTGGAGGCGAGTGGATTGCCTGAGCCTGCGGGTTCGAAACCAGCCCAGGGAACTTCGCAAGACCTCATCTCTACAACAAATAAAAAAAAATCAGCTGGGTGTGGTAGCACACGCCTGTGGTTCCAGCTACTTGGAAGGCTGAGGTGGAAGGATCACCGAAGCCCAGCAGGTTGATGCTGGAGTGACTGTGAGTGTGCCACTGCACGCCAGCTTGGGCAACAGAGTGAGACTCCAACTCAAAAAAAAAAAAAGAAAAGAAAAACCTGCTCCTATTACCTCACAGCCTCTGTGGGACGAAGTTCTGGCTCGGTCTGGCTGGTCCCCTCCTCGGGGTCTCTCAAAGCTGCAGCTGGGGCTCACCAAGGATAATCTGCCTTGTAATGAACTTTTCAACTTATGAGACCTTAACTAAACCTGCAAAAATTCCTTCACTTTCACCTGTAAGTAACCGAACTGTGGATATCACACCTGGGATAGAGATTGTGGGCTGCCTTAGAATTCTGCCAAGACCGTGGCTCCAGGGATGTATCTGACCCCCTCTGCCATGAGTGAGGGAGACAGACAAGCATGGTCACACCCGACAAGGTGATGACGCTTCCACTGGGACCTCACACCTTAGCCTCAGCTTATACCAGGACTTTTTAAAAAAAAGTTTTATACATGAAATTTTTCTTCTTTAACTTTTTCCTAGAACTCTTTTTACACTGAAGGAAGGTTCAAAGACTTTTGGAATTATTTTGTAAATTTACTCTGCTGATGAATTTCCTGGGCATTTCCTAAAACCGCTCAATCACTTTTGTCCCGTGCTCACCTGTTGGGTAAAAATCAAACTCCTTAGTGTGACAAATCGAAATCCCTCCCACACTAACCAGACACACCTTGCTGTCCTGGTCTCTTGCTACTAACTTCGCCCAGCATTTTGCTCACCTGTGGTCCTGTGCTGTGCACACGTGTTCTCACTCCCCTGTATCCTGTCCCGTGCATACCACGCTCACACGCCCCTGTGGCCCACCATGTGATCTTGCTGGTCTGGGCGGGAGTGGGACTTCACTGACTCATGCATAGGTTGAACTCAAGCCTTGGCCTTCCCGACTCTGGACTAGCCCATCCTTTTTCCAGGTCTGACTGTTTCTCTGGCATCCTCAGGAGAGGAGCACTGCCCGCCTATTTCCATATTCAACCTGATGGGTCGTGCAGTTGGTGAATGTGGACGGGGCAGCCGCGTTGAGAACCTGCTTGAGGATTCTTTCTCCTCAAGAATGGCCTGTCCTCCTTCCTGCCCCTTCCTGCCCCCATCTGCCCGTCACCCCTGTGCCTTCTGATGAGGTCATTTCTTGGAGAGACCCCCTGGAGATTTTGCACTGGAAACCGACTCTGGCAGGCCGGGCTTCCCGTGCCTGTTTCTGAATGTCTCCTGCCCTCTGGTGGCGAAGCCAGGGTACCTGCCCCATCGTCCTCAGAACTAAAGCAGAACATCTCTTGACCAGGCCAGGAAGCGGCTCTCTCCCTTCCTTTGTCCCCAGGGTGTGTGTGGTGGGCACCCATCCTCGGGGTCTTCTCGCCAGACCTTCAGGGTCGAGAGACTCCGGGTCGAGGAACACAAGCAAAACCGTCCTGCTCCCCGACGGCTCAGGTGAAAACGGGTATAAGATGGGGTCCAGATCCAAGAGGAGCCATTGTGGAAGAGCCGGGCGGGGTCTGAAGGACACACACGTGCGTGCACACACACACAGCCACGCGGGCTCGGGTCACCGCCACCTGACGCATCAGCCGAAACGTCCACACCCTTGGACAGGGGTGCGTATTTATATTTCACTGGGGAGAGGATGTTTGCTTCTGTGCTCTGCGTTAAGCTGGCTCACTGACAAACACATGCAAACTTTTGTTTGAAAAAAATAAAAAATACACTAAAGACAGCACTCGCCATCACTGGAAACTTGTTGAGAATGTGTATGCGTGTGTGTCTGTGTGTCTGTTCCTATGTAGACACGAAAGTGCTCCACCATAGCCCATTTGATGCTAGGAGTGTGCGGTCTCCGGAGTCGGGCCCGGGGTCTGGGAGGCTGGTCAGCCTCCATAGAGTAGGCAGTTCAGGGCTTTATGCCGGCCTTTTTGGACAGAAATGAAGCTCCTTGAAATCTGTTGCTAGAAAAACATACACACCTCCATAAGACTGGACTGAGAGGTGCTCCAAATTCAGTGTGGCAAGATCATCACCGGGGTCCACTCACCAGGGCAGAGCCTCGGAGAACGTGAGCGCCGAGTGGGAGAACAGGAGCTGTCACTGGAATGGGGGGCGAGGGGGTGGGGCCGTGTGACAAAATGTATGTAACATCTTATTTTGAGAGGAAAACGTCCTTTGGCTTAGAGGAGGCGTTACGTCATCGCCTTTAAAATAAAACTTGGTAACCATCGGCAGAAAGATTTTTTAAAAAACCCTTTCTTTTTAATATTCTTTTAAAAACATTATTTCTTTATTTTAAAGATGCAGGGCTCAGTTCAGGGTTAGGTATACAAATGTTCATGATGCAGGTGCCCTTGCTAATGAGGTGTGACCCCTCCCCTGTCGGTTTCCCACTACTGCCAATCCTTTCCTTACAGTATCACAATAATTGTTGGAGGTCCGCTTATGAGTGAGAACGTGTGGTCCTCTGTTCTTTGTTTCTCTGAGAGATCACTCTCTGTTTAGTATTCTTATTGCCTTTTTATTTTGAAATCATTTCACACTAACACAAAATTGTGAAACACTACAAAGAATTCCCATATGCCCTTTACCCACGTGTGACTGTCTTACTTAGCCACAGGTCCATTTTCAAAATCAAGACGGCAGCGGTGATACCAGACCCACCTGCAGCCCCTACCCCCCACCCCACCTTCACCTTACAGGGAAGCGCAGTCTCCGGTTCTGGGTCAGCCTTTGGGTTTGTTTTGGCACAAATGAGGATGTGTGTATATTTCATTTCTCTTTCTCTTTCTCTTTCATAAAAGGTGGTGCATAGTAGATGCTCTTCTCACTTTTTAAAAAACTTTTGTATCCTGGAAAACAGTCTAATCTGCTTCCTGGAAATCTCCTGATTTCTCTTGCAGCGCTGCAGAGGGCCCAGCTTGTTTAACCCCTCCTACCTTGAACGTTTGCACTGTCTCTGATATTGTGCAAACAGTGTCACCGTCAATTACCCTGCGCACACGTGTGTCTGTGGGATTAGAGGTGTCTCTCCTGGGAAAGTTCCCGGAGCTGGAATTGCCTCTTTGAAAGGTGGTTTTGGCTGGGCGTGGTGGCTTAAGCCTGTCATCCCAGCACTTTGGGAGCCCGAGGTGAGGGGATTGACTGAGTCCAGGCGTTTGAGACCAGCCTGGGTAACTTGGCGAGACCTCTTCTCTACAGTAAATTTAAAAAAATAGCTGTGTGTGGTGGCACACACCTGTGGTTTCAGCTATTCTGGAGGCGGAGGCAGAAGGATCACCTGAGCCCAGCCGGTCAAGGTTGCGGTGGCCGTGAGCATGCCACTGTGCTCCAGCCTGGGTGACAGTGAGACTTCAGCTCAAAAAGAAAAAAAAAGAAAAAACCAGAAAGGTGGTTCTCTCACGGATCAGCCTGTCTCCCTCTAAGAAGCTCGCGCCAGTTTGTCTTTGCACCTGGGTCGTCTGAGTGCACAGGCTTCCCTGCCACTATGCTGCCATGTCTGCAAGGCAATGCCCATCTGATGGGTGAAGCAGCCCCAGGCAGCTTTAGTTTGCATTTCAAAAGTTATGGATGAGGTTAGGCACCTTTTCCTATCTCAGCAGGTCGTCTTCTAGCTCTTTTTGTGAATTGTTCTTGTTCATTCTCCTGCTTTAATGTTTAAAAGCTCCTTTCCCTCAACTTTACGAGTTATTTATATATTAGCCACATTTGTACTTTATCTATAAAAAGAACAATGTTGCAAACATTTCTTCGAAATCTGTCAGTTGTCTTTGACTTTGTGGGTTTTTTTGGTCATGCAGAAGAATCTTTATTTTATGTAGTCAGTCAGTTATCCATCTTTTTTTTACTGACCCTGCGTTTTGAATCATAGTTAGGAAATCTTTCCCTATACCAAGGTTAAAGAGGAATTAATCCATGTTTTCTTCCAATTTTTAAAATTTTACATTTATATCTGTTGTATGGAGTTTGTGGTTGTGTGTGGTGCGAGGTGAGGATCTAAAGTTATTTTATTCCAAATAGCTATCCAATTGTCCCAGTAAGTTTATGATGCCACTTCTATTACACACAAAATTTCCATATGTTCTTGGGTCTATTTCTGGGCTTTCTGATCTGTTCTTCTGGTCTGCTTGCCTGTTCTTGCACCAGTACCACACTGTTTTAATTATGATGACTTTATAGTATGTTCTAGTATCTGATAGAGCTAGTCCTTCTAGCTTTTCTTTTTTAATGCTTTTTCAGCTATTCTTGAGTGTTTTTAATACCAGTTTGACTATTTCATTTAGAACAACTTATGTTTTCATTGGAATTATGTCACATTTATATATTAACTTAGAAAGATAGAGCAATTTATGATATTGAGTCATGCTGGGAGTGTCTTTCCATTTGTCAAGGCTACTTTTATATCCCTTATGAATATTTCTTCATTTTTTGCATATTTCCTTTTAATTTTATTCCATTTAATTTTGTGTTCTTTGTTGTTTTTTCTAAATAATTATTATATGTGTATATAAAAATAACTTATCTGTGTAATGTTTTTATCCTGCCAATATTACAACTTACGTTATTATTTGAGTGAATGACTTTTCTTGACTTGAAACAGAAATAAATTTTTATTGCATGGAGCCTTTGAGATTTGATTTATGTGTGATGGGTGTTAGCCAATTCTGATGAACACACAGTAGACATAGTTTTATTACCATCTTAAACAAAATATAATGAGACCAGAGAGACTGACACATTTCCCCAAGGTCACAGAGCAAGAAACAGACAAATTTGGCCCTTAGACCTGTGTTGGGAGCCACTGCATGACACTCACTCCCCGAGGAGCGGCTCCCTGCACTTCTATGAGCCGCCATGTGGAGAAGAAGGCCAGCCGCTCCTCGGCCTCCTCTCTGTCACCTGCAGTTCTGAAACTTGCTGTCAGGGAGCTGAGGGGGAGTGGAAGGGGCAGCCGGACAAGTCACGCCCTGGGGTGGACCAGCAGGCCATGCAGGGCGAAGGCGGGGAGGACCTTGCAGCACCAGATGGACACAGGAGCAAGGCAAGACTCTGCAGCTTTAGAACCAGCACAACCCCAGCCGTGGTCCTCCTTGCAGCCCTCGGTGTGCCACTGATGCCGGATGCCGTTGTCTCTGCTCAAAGCTACCAACTGCTGGAAGTGTGGTTCTGGGGGACATCCCCTTTCCAGACTAGGTTGTCCAAAACATCAAGGAGACTTGGAGACCAGTAGAGGGAAGCAGCTTTTTCAAGAATGCTCGTGCAAGAACAGGCGTCCCTTGGATGAGCAGGCATGCCAGAGCAGTTTCAGCAGAGTATTGAAGCCCTAAAATGCAAGTCCCTCCCTTGTCTCCCCAGAGGCCGGGCACTTCCAGAGGTTGCACCACATTCCCGGACCTCACCGGCATGCCGTACATTGACTGGGTTGCCTGGTTAGCTCATTTGCATGTCCTATTTGCCAATTGGCTTACAAGATTTTATTCTCATTGGTCCCCGTCTGAGTTTAAATGCAAAAGCCCACTGAAGCAAAAGCCCACAGAAAGAGAACAAGAAGCAGCAAGTTACGTGTAGCTTGCAAAAAGCAGTTACATGTAGCTGTGGCTTCCTGAGAAAATAAGTCATTCTTCAAATATATGGTCTTTGCAGCAACTTGGATGGATTTGGAGTCAATCATACTCAGTGATCTATCACAGAAACTAAGAACAGAGTGCCATACATTCTCACTCATAAGTGGATCTTGAACAATTTTAATGCTGTAAGAAAGCGTTTGGCAGTAATGGGAAACTGTCGGGGGTGGGGTGGGGTGGGATTGGCAGTTGAGGGAAACTGCTAGGGGAGGGAGGGGCACACCTCATCAACAAGGGCAACTGCACAATCCATGTTTGTATACCTTACCCTGAATTGTACCCCACATCTTTATAATAAAATAATAATAATAAAAAAATAAAATAAGTCACCCTTTTTCTTATGCAATGGATCCACATTTGTGTCAGAGGCAGGCAGCCTCTTCTGTTGGCCTCTGTTTTCTTTCCGCTCAGCCCTGTACCTTAGACACGTCTTCATCCTACAGCATCGAGATCACATACTTACCGTCTGTTGTGTGAAACCCTGAGGGCGGAGGCATTCATGTGGTTTGGGATTCCAAATTCTGGTTCCATGTCTAGCCCTCGCAGTCACTTTATGTGTGTTTGTTGAGTGACTGAGAGAGTGAATACTGTTTTCCTGCCTCTTTCGATTTTGTAGTGTTTGCTCATCTCTTCCTTGGAATATCGTCTTCTTCCGTGCATGGGGAAAGCTTTTCTTTTGCCCTCAAGATCATCACCACCAGGAACTGTGAGCAATCATGGACTTTTCAGACTCTGAAGAGAAGGCTCAAATCTGTGATCTGAGATTTTTTTGGAGAGAATAATTGATGGATGTGTTTTTCTTTGCCACATATTTTTTTCTCTGCCTGGAATGGATTGGGGTAAATAATCCTCGGTCTTTTATAAAATGCAGCCTGAAAATTTTCTTTGGGAATCTGACCCCACCATCTCTCTCTCTCTCTCTCTCTCTCTCTCTCTCTCTCTTTCTTTCTTGAGTTGGGGTCTCACTCTGTTGCCAAGGCTGGAGAGCAGTGGCACGCTCATGGCCACCCCAGCATCAACCTGCTAGACTCAGGTGATCCTGCCGCCTCAGCTTTCCAAGTAGCTGGAACTACAGGTGTACACTACCATTCCTGGCTAATTTTTGATTTATTGTAGAGACGAGGTCTCTCCAAGTTGCCTGGGCTGTTCTTGAACCCGTGGGCTTAGGCAATCCCCTCACCTCGGCCTCCCAAAGTGCTGGGATGACAGACTTGAGCCACCGTGCCTGGCCTGACCCTGCCATTTCTAAAAGGCATCACTTTCTGTCAAAAACCCAACCCAGTTCTGAAAACAAGTACTTCACGAGTATCATATGTCTTCTCCACACCAGTTTTCTTGACATGTGGCAGTCACGAGCAGTTGTTTCTCGAGCTCTTGCATTGGGCACTCTTGGCAGCATATTCCACACAGTTTGTTTATGGAGCAGATATTAGTTTCCCATTTTACGGATGAGGAAACTGAGGCATAAGGGGTGAGATAGTTGCCCGTGGTCCCTTAGACACAGAGGGTGTGCTCTGAACCGGCAACAGGCCAGGGCCACAGTGTCACCTCACCCTGGGCCACCCAGGGTGCCTGGCACTGTGTGGCCATTTCATTAGCTTTGGCTCACTTGCTTTGGAAAGTGTATGCAAATTCTCCCTGGGTCTTGGGAAATGATATATAGGGGTTCTTAACACGTTAGGATACAGGCGCATCTTTTAAAATTTTTAAAAATTAAATTTGTTTATCCGGGAAATACACGTGTGACTGTGATGCCAGCAGGTGTGACTGGAGCTTGGGGGGGTGACCCCCACATTGCCCCTCTGTCTCTCTTCCTCACTGTGCTTCCAGGTGGATGTCGTGAGCGTTGATGGACGCGGCAAAGCTGGCCGCGGTGTGACCTGTGTGCCTTGTACCAGCCCTGGTTGACAGAGCATTCATGTATGGCTGTTAATAATACATATGTTAAGCAGAGCAGATGCTGGCAAGAGGCAGAGGAAGGACAACGCTTGTGCACTGCTGGTGGGATGGCAGCTGGCTCAGTCCCTCCAGGGAGCAGTTTGGAGGCTGATCACAGAACTAAGAATAGATTGGGTCAATCCAGCTGTCCCACACCTGGGCAACCAGCTCGGATAATATGTTTCAAGATCCCGCATTGACTCTCTGTCGCGTGAACCCCTGACAGCACAGACAATCATTTGCTTTTGGATTCCAGATTCTAGTACCATGCCTAGCACACGCAGGCACTTTATGTGTGTTTGCTGAGTGAAGCATCAATCATTCTACCACAAAGACGCCTGATCTTGTGTGCTGATCAAAGCGCACCATTCACAGCAGCAGAGACACGGAACCCACCCAGGTGTCCATCCGCGGTGGACTGGATGAAGAAACAGGGGCACGCACTCCGTGGAGTACTACACAGCCATAACAAAGGAGGAAAGCACATCAGTGTGGGCGCAGCACGAGGCCGTATTCCACGTGAATATCACAGGAGCAGAAACCAAATGCCACCTGCTGTCATGTATGAGTGGGGCTCACCACTGAGCACACACGGGAACAAAGGTGAGATCAACAGACTTGGGGGGCCCCAAAGGGGGAAGGGGGCAGGGACTGAAAAATGACTTATCGGGTGCCACGTTCACCCTTTGGGTGATGGGCTTCACGGAAGCCCAAACCTCACAATATACTCATGCACTGACCTGCACGCAGACCACCAAATCTAAAATAAACACGAAATAAGGCATTCATTGCACTCACTCTCTGTTCCAGCCTCCTCTCCTGAGGGCCGTGGCGGGTGAGGTGGGTTGTCACTGAGTTTTTCCTCAGCACCATGACAGTCCAGCTCAGCGTTGCACCACAACTGCCTGGGGTGGCTGACAACTTCCTCCACAGGATGCCCCCGGTCCCTGAGAGGCTAAGATATTCCCCCAGGCCACAGCAGATGGGGTTTTGGGGGGACACCATAGCACCTGTCAGCCCCAAGAAAATAATAGCTTTTTATTACCAAGACCATCTGTCCTTCATGCAAATAAACCCCAGCAGACTACCAAACTTCCTGCAGAGGTCTAAATTTACTGAATGCGTGCTTAGAAAATGTATCTGGAAAGTTACCATTCTAGCTATTATTCCCCCAAACCTATGTCAAACCCAGAGAGAGTTGGAAAAAGAAGAATATAAGGAAAGCAAAGAGAAAAAATAATTCCTTATATTAAATTTATTCCTCGAGTCCTCCCAGCACTCTTGACACGTTATCTTTTTTCATTAATAAGTATCTTTTAGTCTAATGATTCGAGGTTACGAAAACAACATATGTTCATGGCAGAGTTATTAGAAAATAAGAAATCTATTTTAAATGTTTAATAATTCACAGTCCCTCACTGGAAGATGCTCGCTGCTAACACGTTGGTATGTTTTTTTTACCTAGACAGAAGGTTGATAAATAGATGAGAGACGAGACGCAACGGTTACTGACACACACGTTTATCGTTTATTTCCACTGACTGGGGCTCATCGCACGAATGTCCTTCAGCCCCCTTAAGACTTCCCCGGGGCCTTTTAAGAAGCTTCGTGATGTCTGTGGCGTGCCTGTTTGCTGTTCTAGATAATGATCTGCCGGTGCTGGGCGTGTTGACGCTTTTACCGAGGGGAATGCCAGATTGCGCCCCAAATCCTGAGGAAGAGGAGAAAGTACATCGTGAACTGCACAGCAACAGAGGGAGGTTTTCTAGAGACACAGAGCAACTTCCTTAGCCCAAGGAAAGTCTGAAACTAAAAAAATATAGGAGAAGGAGCTCTTGTGTGCAAAAGGTCCCAGAACCCAGATGCGCATCTGAACTCACCAAGCACTTCATGTTCGAGGGAGCCTGTCTGTGCGGGGACACCTCAGCTGCCCAGGGACAGGAGGGGACAACGGGACATTCTGTCAGACTTATTGCTGCTGCATCTTGCACCAAGCCGCAAATATCACAACCGTAACTTCTCATGCAGCGTGTTGGTGGCTCCCGGCGGTTATGACCTGACAGGTGGGAGGACTAAGGGAAGGAAAACCGGAGACGTTTTCTGAACTTGAAAATTGGTCCCGCAGTTTCATCTTCAGGTGTGCAAATGATTTACCTTCCTTTGTTACTGTGCAAAGTCAGCACCTGCTTTGAAATATATTTACCCATTTTGCAGCCAAAACTCCATGCATAAGAAGTAATTAGATGAGTCCTAAAAGATTGGGGGTGTATCAAGAGAAGAGATACTCCATGTTAGTGTTCTGTAAGATGGAGTGTGAGAGCTTTCGTAGCACGGAATGTAAATTAAGAGTCTTTGTCTTTCACACCTATCGAATTGGAAAGGATTGAAAGCGTGGGGGCAAGGCTGTGGAGAACTGGAGACGCCCCCTGTCTCAGGAAAGCTCAGAGCATTGTGCAGTCTTGTCAAGCTAAAGGTGGACGTGCCACCCGCCCCCCACCCGGTCTTCTAGGGAAAATTACCTGTGTGTACTGAAGTCTCCCACAAGGGCATTGCTGCAGCATTGTTTAAGATATACAAACCCTAGAGTCCACCCAAGTGTTCAGTGACAACAGAACAGGCGGACACATTCTGGAATAGTCACTCAGTGGGATACTATGTAGCAGTGAAAATAGAGAAATGAAAGTTATGTGTATCGACGTTGATAAACCTCAAAAACTGAAAGGCGAAAAACAGCAGGTATAAAAGGACATCAGTGAACGGTACTGTTCATGGGACATTTGGAACACAGAACAAGACTCGGCATTATCTGTAGATGTCTTTGGAGCATAAGATACAGGAACGCCATGGGGAGATAAACACCAGACTCAAAACAGTGTTCACTCTGGGGAGAGAGAGAGAGAGAGGGAGGGAGGGAAGCAGGGAGGGATCTGGCCACAGAGGTGGCACTCACAAATCTCAAACTCTGTCTTTAATATTTTACCTCTTATGACATAACAGCGAGAGAACGTCCACCTGTAATAAAGCAAGATGGCAAGCACGTGGTAACTGAGTTTGTTCTAGCTACTTTGCTCTAGGCTTGAGGTATTTCCTGGAAGACAAGATTTCCAGGGTCGCTAAGAGGTGACAGGATCAGAGGAGGGCTGCTGGTGGTCCAGCCCGAGCCCATGCCAGCTGCCCCCGGGTTCACGCCGCCTGTCTCCTGAGGCATGTCTGACTCCTCCCCTGTGCTCTGTGAGCATCCCCTGCGGGGCCTTTCCCTCACAGCCTCTGCTCTGCAGTCGGCACCGGCCTGGCTCTCGCGTCTTCCTTCCCCTGCTGGATTCAGATTCCTGAAGGCTCCATGGCCGTCAGCCAGAAGAGGGCCGGGCCACAGTTGACCTTGAGGTAAATGAGCAGTGGTGCAGACACGGAGGCTATAATCCTGCCTCGAAGAACCAACAAAGGAGCTAGGGACTGATCACTGGAGGAGAAGAGAAGGCAGCAGACCTGAGGGGACATCTCAGATCAAGGACAGGGGGGTGGGGGTGGAAGGATAGGATCTGAGGACCCAGAGGTCTTGAGTGTGGGAACATCCTAGGACTTGGAGGGGGAGACAGATCTCAAGTGTGGGGACATTCTAGGATGTGGGGGTGGGGAAGGACCAGGTCTGAGGATGCAGAGGACTCGAGTGTGGGGACATCCTAGGACTTGGGGGTGGGAAACGACAGATCTGAGACTCTAAAAGTCTCAAGTGTGGGGACATCCTAGGACAGATCTGAGACCCCATAAAGTGTGGGGACATCCTAGGACATATGAGTAGGGAAGACAGGATCTAAGGACCCAGAGGTCTTGAGTGTGGGGACATTCGAGCACTTTCCGTGGTCCAGGCGCGTGTGTGACACGGGCACCAGTCTCTCTGTCCTCCCCCTCATTACTGCGCCGATCTCCACGTTACACAGCAGGCAGTGGAAGCTCGAGGTTTGACTAGCAGCTTGCCTGGTTGGGGCTCTAGCCTGGAAGCTGACTGCGGAGTCCACGCTGTTAACCTGAGCTCCGCCACCAAGGGGCCATTGGGAAAGCCAGGGAACAGGCACGCATGCTCAAACATGTGTTGCTTTCAACATAAGGAGAGATAAACGGTGACAGGACCTTAAGGTCCACGTGTCCCGCGTCCTCACCGAGGCTCGGGAGAGAGGGGTTCTGGGGATGGGTGCACAGGAAGGGGTGGGTGTCTGCACTGTTGCAGTCAGAGGGGGTGTGCGGCCTGCAGAGAGAGAATTCAGCACAAGATGCAACAGACTCAGAGTCAGTCTGCTTTCTCAGCCTCACCACGTGCCAACGTTCCTAAACAGCAGAGACAGCCTCTTGTTTGTGTCAGCTGTATGGCTGCTGTGGTCACCGTGTACTTTTGAGCTGTTTATTTTGAGCTGTTTATTTCACGATCATTGTTTTGTCTATGAAGCTAATTCAGAGGATGCTTGGTTGGGCAGCTGATCCCCGACACCCACACTCCATGATGCCTCAGGGGAGAGCAGGGCTGGGGGCTTTCTAACACAGGGAGGGCTTGGCCAAATTGGTGGGTCAAGAGGAAGGAGCCTGTGGAAGAGGAGGGATGAAAGGGAAGAGGCGGTGCATCATTCATGCGCCAAAGTCTTGCAGGTGTGTGTGGTTGGGGCTCCCTTTTGCCCACATCCCTCGGTGACCCTGGGCCTGACTGCAATGCTGCCTGATCCACGGGACAATGACATGTGCCGTGCAGAGACTTGCGAAGTGCTTGCACCCAGGCTCTTGAGACCTCTGCAGTCCCTGCCGCATGAGCACGCCCGGGCTGGACTTGAGTCCCGCACAACCTGGTGGGCTCATCCCCCGGCTGACATCAGGCCAATTGCCAGACCTGTGGACAGGGCCATCCTGGACCATCCCGGTCCAGACACGCCTCCACCTGGTCCCTGAAGTGAGTGAGGACAGCTGAGGACAGCCACGCCCAGCCCCCATGAGCAGAACCACCCACTCACCTCCAGACTCCTGAGCACAGACACACGGTCACTGTGCCAGCCACTAGGTTTTGGGGCGGTTTGTGACAAGCCAGAGCTGATGGCCACATGTTTCTTGAGTGCGTGAAGATGGTGGAGAATGCGAAGGTGGGAGGGACAGATCAACCCTGCACAGGAGGCCACTTTCACGGGTCTGTGCTTGGAAGCCCCCACGTACATGCCTCACCACCTGCCCAGGGCCGGGAGGAGGAACGGGCTCAGGACGAGACCACCTTAGTTCTAATCCTGGCTTTGCGCTTCACCGGCTGGGTGATCTTGGGCACATGGCGCAATTGTCCCTGCGACACCCACCTTGTGAAGTTGTTGGCGAGATGAAGTGATGCCCACGCCACGGGTCTGGCTCATAACATGCACCTCCTGAATGCTGGAAGCCAGTGGCTGGGTGAGGAGGCAGCTGGAACATGGGACAAAACGCTGGGGAAGTTGAGGGCATGTACACAACTAATGTCCAACTCCCTGAGAATACGGGAAGGGAAGCAGGCTGTCTTCAGAGAGTCAATGGTAGGGCAGCTGGAATTTGAGAAAGAGAAAATGAATGATGGTGGACCATGAAGGCGATTATGGAGGAGTCTGTAAAAAAAGAAGAAATGGATGAGTAGCAACGATAATCCAGCTGAGGTTAAAGAGAAGAAGCGAGGGAGGACACGGCACCGCTCTGATTTCCCCCGACATGCTCGGTAGCTCAAGGGCAGGATTGGGAGGAACAGGCAGTGGGGTCGTCGGATGCCAGTGGGCACACCAGGTGGGCGAAGAAATGGCTCCAGGAGCTGGCACAGCGTCCGGAAGTAGCTGGCCATGGGCTGGGTTGGATGGAGGCAGCAGACCATCCAGAAATGGACCTTTGGAGAGAGCAGAGGGCACCATGGGCAGAGAGCAGGCTCGGGAGACCCAGCTGGAAGCAGGAAACTGCCACTGCCTCAGCGGGGGGTGGGGGGACGGCGTGTCCATCTGGTGATACCCTTCAATGTCCGGAGACAGGTGGCTTATCGTGCCAGGATTTTGTGTCGGTTTCTTTGAGAGCCTTATTTTCTGAACACCTCTCAGGGACACTGAGTGACTCATAAGGAAAGCCGTAGAGGGTGGCATTGCAGCAGGGAGGGCCGTGAAGAGGCTCGTCCATCGCCACGGGCGGGCGCCATCGTCCTCCTTTGAGAAGCTTCCCGGTGCTCAGCTGTGCCTCGGGGGCTGTCACGCCAGCCATCACCCAGCAACTGTCTCCCAAGTGTGCTTGTGCCCCGGGACCCCGCCTCTGCCCCCTGGGGCCTGAGAGCCGGTCCACACCCTTCGACCGCCAAGGCCTCCCAGAGGCCTCTACCCCATGGGGGCTCTTCCTCCTCAGAACTGTCGGACCCCTCCCCGCCCCTTGCATGCATGGTCCTCATTCAGATCTTCTGAAAAGCTAAGAGCCAGCACCTGTGGACCCCGAGAACCGTCTCCCAGAACACA
This sequence comes from Tarsius wallacei, assembly GCA_963574415.1. NCBI lineage: Eukaryota > Metazoa > Chordata > Mammalia > Primates > Tarsiidae > Tarsius > Tarsius wallacei. Next base: position 20,294 of record CAUYQG010207774.1, read on the forward strand.
CAGCCAATTCCTCTTCTTGCTGATGAGAAAACAGGAACCCAGGGGTACCCAGCAAATGGCAGGACCCAGACTCGACACCAGCCCACCCCGGCCTGTGTCCAGGGAGTGCCTCACAGCATCGCAATATCCCGTGGACATCCTGACCAGGAATCAGGTGGCCTTAGGACTTAGGACGGAGGCTTGTCTGAACCCCCAGCACATGCATGTCGACAGGATGCTTTACCCAACATGCGAGTCATGAGCTGGGAGCAGACCCATGTGTGGGGCAGGCTCCATAGTGTGGAAAACCGTTAACACATTTCAAACCCTCAGATGTAGGACGTCTCCTAAAAAGAGATCACAAATTCTCCATGATCACACAAGAGGCTCGGGAATCTCCATCTGAGTTATTACAAAGCCATGTCGGTCACTCTCGACTTTGCTCCCTTAATTCACCACTGAGGGCAGCGGTGGGTGGGATTTGCATGGACCGGTTCTGGTCAGTGTGGGCATTTGGACACGGACACACACAGCGAAGATGTCGTGTGAATAAGAGGAGGGATGGGGGTGATGGTCTCCAAGCCAAGGAAGGCCGAGAGGGCCAGCAAGTCACCAGCAGCCAGAGGGAGGCATGGGACAGTCTCCTCTATGGCCTTCGAAAGGAGCCACACCTGCCGACACTTTGGTTCCAGACGTGGCTTCCCCAACACGAGGGGGGACGTTTCTGCCGTGAAGCCACCCAGTGGGATCCTGGGACTGGGTGAGCGGGCCAGGGTCTTGAAGGATTGGGGACCTCGGGGTTGGATTAGATGATCGGTGGCCTGACCCCACCCCTCCCCGAGGCCACACTCTTCACAGTGCAACCCTGCAGTGGCATCCTTCTTGGCCCTGACTCTGTCACTTGCCTTGGCCCACGAGAGACGAGCGGACCTGACCAGGTGCCAGAGCCCTGCTTCGAGAGGCCTTGTTGGTGTCCGCTTTTCTCGTGCCAGAGGTGACAAAGGAGAGGGCTCCGTTTGGCTTGCTGTCCCAGGAGGAGCATGAGGGTCCTCCAGACAGGGCCCCCCTGCACAGAGATGTCCCCACTCACTCTGGAACTGCTACAGGAACGTTCACTTGAACATGCCGCTGAGACTGGAGGTTTGCCGTGCAGTAGCTGTGGAAGAATGCGGCCACTCGCCTTCCTCCTCCTCCTGGACTAGCTTTGCTGACCAAGTAGAACATCTGAAGAGCGATTTTACTTCACATTTGCCAAGCGGGCATTGCAACAACTCTGGCATCTTACATGTTTAGCATGGAGAGAGAGCTGGCTGTTTGAACACCTCTGCTAAAACACCCACACGTGAACTTGACCGTTCTTCGACTTTTCCAAATCTCGGTTTCCTCATTTGTAACTAAAATCGACTTGTAAGGATTCCTGAGGATATAAAATTTATCGCCACATCAAAGAAGCGTGATAGCGATGAGCTGGGTCTAGTTTGCAAGGATGTCTTCGCTGTCACGGTGAGAAGCTGGCAAGACCCGTGGCGGAGGCTGGGTTGTGTCTGTGGCATCGTCTCTGGTCCTCCCCGCCACAGGTCCCAGCGACCCCTGCAGCCGTGTGGACCTGATGGCGGCCACAAGACAGAGGGTGCTCCCAGCCTGCACCCGGCTGTGGGGTGGTGAGCAAAAGCCCCTGTGGTTGAGCTCTGGGTCGGTATTTTTGGGCAACAAACATGACTTTCCCTAATCAATACAAGTTGTTGGGCCATTGCCACAGAAGACACTTTCCTTCTTTCCTCCCTTCCTTCCTTCCTTGCTTCTCTCTCTCTCACTCTCTTTCTTTCTTTTTTGCGTCAGAGTCTTACTCCATCGCCCAGGCTGGAGGGCAGTGGTCCACTCACGGCCACCCAATTGTCAACCTGCTGGGTTCCAGCGATCCTTCTGCTTCAGCCTTCCAAGTAGCTGGAACTACAGGCAAGCACTACCGCGTCCAGCTAATTTTTGATTTATTGTAGAGATGAGGTCTCACCAAGTTACCCAGTCTGGTCTCAAACCTGAGGGCTCAGGCAATCCACTTGCTTCAGCCTCCCAAAGAGCTGGGATTACAGGCTGAGTCACCAAGACTGGCTAGTTTCTTTCTTTTAAAACAAATTATTTTATTTTTTAACTATTTTGTGGAGACAGGGTCTTGCTATGTTGTCCAGGCTGGCTTCGAACTCCTGGCCTCAAGCAATCTGCCTCGGTCTCCCAAAGTGCTGAGATTACAGATGTGAGTCCCTGCACCTGGCCACACAGAACACGATTTCTGGCTAAGGGACATGATAAGCTCCCTCCCACACCCAGCGTTCAGGTCACGGCTTTGGTTCCAGGATCCATGCCTTAAGAGAGAGTTCTGTTAGAGAAGGAAAAAAAACCAGCATGAAGAAGGGAGGAGGGACCTGCCAGGTGCCTTGTAAGGAAAGGCCGAGCCCCCGGGGACGTCTGACCTGAGAGACGCGCTGGCAGAGTATGGTGATTGTCTGCAAGTAGCTGAAGCTTGGCGTAGACATCTTGCCGTGTGGTTGTAGGTGTCAGCATCAAGCTGAACAGCATCAAGCTGTGGCTTCTTCACACTCCGAAGGGTGCGGCTGCTTCTCGGATGCTCCTGACAATAGGGGGTGCACCGGCTGCTGTGAGCACCTCCCCCCGGCGACTCTGAGAATTCTCATATTGGACAAAGGCTGAGCTTTGATTAGATGCAAGTTGTTGGCTTCTGAGTCTCATTCAGCCCCAAGGTTGCTAAGAATCATCATCCTGGACTTTTCAGTGTTCTCGATTCCCTTTGCTGCTGTCTGTGTATGTGGAGGCCTGTGGGTAAAACAGGGCCACACGAGGCCACTGCTCAACCACAGGCCCCGAGAGCCCACGGTGTGTCCCTGGGCCTCAGCCATGGCCGCTGCTCTTCTGCAGCCCAGCCCAGGCACAGACCTGGGAGGATGGGGCGGCGCGGGGTCTCGGTTCTCGGGATGAAGGACATGCGGCCATGAGAGCCACCAGGAAGCCGCAGGGAAGTGAGCAGACCACAGGGACGGGGCCTGGGAGCATGCCATGGACAGCGCTGCCAAGATACGGGAGCAGGTCCTGGGCCTGAATGTCCGCGGGGGACTGTGGGTGACAGCTCCCCCCAGAGAGAAGGGTGGAGTGGGAAGGGGGAGGGCAGGAGCTGCACTGAGCAAGACACCGCCAGGCTGTGGTAGGGGAGGGGCCCCACGTGAGCGAGCCTGCAGCCCCATGCTGCACTGCATGGCCCACCGGCCACCTGTGTTCTTGAGGGCTTGGGTGCTCTTGCCCACGCCTGCTGGGCACGAGAGAATGTCATGTAAGGATGAAGAGGGACTGGGGTGATGACCTCCAAGCCGAGGACGGCCAAGAGGACCAGCAAGTCACCGCAGCTGGTGGGAGGCATGGAACAGTCTTCCTCACGGTCCCCGGAAGAAGCCACCCCTACCCATTCCTTGCTTCCAATCTGCAGGCTGACCTGCTGCTAGTGGGCCTTGAATGCTGTCTCTCTCTGGAATGCATGGCAGAGGGCTTGCTCCCAAGCACACAGCAGGCAGCTCCCGTGGACACACCGAGGGAGACAGCAGGGGTGCAGCCGGCCAAGGAGGCAGGCGCGGGGCGTGTTGGTGTCCGCAGCCATGTGAACTGGCTTCATCCACACCATCCTCTTCCAAGGCTCTGGTCACAGGAGCATTTCCTAGGTCACATGTGCTCGGGCCAGTGCTCCCCAAGCGAACACGGGGGCAAGTCATGCACCATCCCTGCCTGGGAAGGACCGGAGGCTCACAGCTGAGGCCCGCAAGCCTGCTCGGGGTCATGGCCCACTCCACCACAGCAAGACCCCTGCCCACGCACGCGCTCCATTCTGAGGGCATGCCCGCAAGTCCAACAGGGTGAGCCTGGGCCTCAACGAACACCGTTGACGCACTGCGCTGTACATGAGAGAGTTATAAGACTTCCTCGCAAATGCATAGACATCACAAACAGTTAAGGACGCACACATAATCCTGCAGGGCAGGGCCTTGAGACGCGAAGACAGCACCGAACAGCCACTGGCGTGCAGGGCCTGGTGTCGTGTGAACAGGCAAGGGGAGCTGCTGGGGAGGCGAGGGGGAGGAGGGGGAGCCAGAGGGCCGCCAGCCACAGGAGGTGGAGGCCCGCTGCGTGGCGCTCCCGCTAACGGGGTTGGCCCAGGTCCCAGCCCCTCTGGTGGCACAGAGTGGGGCTCGGGCCTGCCTGCCCCTGAGAAGCCCATGCCGCGCTGTCTGGGCAGCAGCTCTTCGTTCCCGTGGATGGCACGGATTGTGTTCCGAACAGCATGAGCGTTGCCCGGGGGCGCATTCTGAGCGGCTGCTGCAGCCTCTGCGCACTGGTCTACGCAGGGTCCCGTGCCTCAAACGCCAGCAGCGCCGCCTCGGTGGAGGACGCCCGGCCAGTGGCCGCGTCACGAGTCTCCTCGGTTCCCTGTGGCTTCCTCCTCCTCCTGTCTCTCGTTATCCCTTCCTGGGCCTCCCGTTCCATGCTGGGTATTTATCCAAAGAAACGAAACCAGTTTATTATGAGGATGCCTGCACCCCCGTGTTCACTGCAGCACCGTTCACAAGGGCTAGCTAGTTCCTGGTGTCCCACAGACAGGAGGCCCGCGAAGGCATCCTCCTGCAGATCCAGCCCCAGCTTCTCGCCGAGGGCCACCATGTTGCTGAAGACCTCCTTGGACTCCTGGCCCACCTTCTCAAATTCACAGAAATCGTGAGCAAACTGCGGGCAAAGCTTCCTTTGTGTGACGACGTACGCCAGACACGTGAACTAACTTATGTGACTGGACACATAAACGTACATTCGCATCTTTGAAAGTTCACAGGCTGAAGGTCCGTATGTAGGGGACTTGCTGTACCTGGATTCGTATGAGAAGTCGGGGAACCTGTGAGTGACATGCCTGATCCCTTACAGGGAGGTGACCCTGGCTGGCTCTGGCTGTGTCTTGGTTGCTGTGGGGGCCCTGGGCGGTTCTGACACGTGGGCTGAGCCTCACCCTCCTGCCCCCAAAGGTCCCAAGACAGGACTCCATTCCTGCCACGTTCCTGTTCGTGGAATTCGGGTGTGCAGGGGATGCCTGACTGGGAAGTGCAGGAATTTCGGTTCCAGGACTCAAGAATGTCTGATCACCTGTGCTGAAATAGTTATGGAAAGCAGAAAATGAGGGCTTTTGTTTTTAAAAAATTGGATGACATGGGGAAATACCCTTGAGGGAATATTTAAAGTGGGAGAGAAATACAAGACACAAAACTCTCAAGAGCAATGTAAACGAGCACCACCACAGTGGAAAACAGCATGGAGATGTCTCAAGAAACTAAAAATGGAACTGCCGTGTGATTCAGCAATTCACTACTGGGTATTTATCCAAAGGAAAGAAAACCAGTTTGTCATGAGGATGCCTGTACCCCTGTGTTCACTGTGGCCAAGACACAGGAATCAACCTAAGCGTCCATCAGCAGATGAAAGCATCAAGAGAACGTGGTGCGTCTACTCCGTGGAATGCTAGTCGGCCGCGAGAGGAAGGGAGTGCTGTCACGTGCGGCCACAGGGATGGAAACAGAGGGCGCCTGGTGGAGAGAAGGGGGCCGGGCACAGAAAGATAAATGCCTCGTGTTCTCATGCCCACATGGGAGCCGAACAGGAGGGTCCCGTGGAGGTGGGGGTGGAATGGCAGCCACCCGAGGCTGGGAGCGGGAGAGGGAGGCAAGGGAGGGCCGTAGACACAAAAGAGACACAAACATGCATTGGACGGAGGAGTGAGTTCTCGCGTCCAGTAGCACAGCAGGGTGACTGCAGTGAACAGAAACGTGTTGTATATTTCAAAATCCCTAAAAGAGGGGGCCTTGGAACCCATCGGCACCCGTGGACCAGCTGGCATTGTTGTTCTCTCCTTCCCACTGTCACACACTGTAAAAATCACAGACCATGCTTAATACGATCTAATATTTATTTTGCTCTTGAGCTTCCTGGCTCGTCTTCTGTGGAACTTTCCCATCAGCACTGGAAATTAAAGCGATTTTTTGAGCCCTGCTATTCGAGGTAATTTCGAAAGGAAGTCGCACGAGTCTTCTACATTAACTGTCAGCAATGCTGACGACAGCGAGCTCTGAACATTTTGGTTTTTGCTAAAAGATCATTCATAATTTAACTAGAAGGCAGTTTGCAGTTTAATGAAAACTTGGGAGCTGGTTAGAATTCTGGCCCTGTGACTTCAGATTTAGGATTAAACCACTCTGATCCTCAATGCTGTTATCTGAAAACCAACGGTAATAAAATGGATAGGGTCGAGGTGATGTTTAAGGGCAATAAAGTAGGTGCAAATCATTTTAAATAACACAGTGAGATGCAAATAATAGCTATATTATGCTGTCAAAACCTATGATAACAAAGTTACCACTTAGGAAAGAAAAATATTTTAATGAATATTTTTTGAGTAGTAAGGTCAATGCATCAAAATACTAAGGAACAGAGGACAATTTCAGAAATGACTTTTTAGCAACTCACGTTTTCCTCGGAAAGTTACTATTGCCCTGGGAATATGGCATGGTTCAAGAACTGAGCACTTCTGCGTGGCATTTAATTAAAATGCAGCCGAGCAGCTGTGTGAAGAATGCTAAACAGTCTGTTCAATGTAAAAGATGCTCAATGTCCGTACATCGTGGCTTTTCCCACTAATCATTTCCCCATCAGAATGTATTTGACAGTTAACCTGTGAAAAGATAGCGTGGGGCTTTGTAACTTCTGACATGCTGCTTAATAGTCTATCTTTATCTTGCAATAAATGTATAATTATCGCCTGTCCCACGTGCGTCAGTCTAGGAGATAAGTACTTAAAAATATTTATAATAATCCTTTGCCACTCTCCATGAACGTGAATGCTCAGGAGCTAATGACGCAAAATAGGATAAAATAACCTAACAGACACGTGTCTTTCCCACATAGCACTCCGTCTATGTAAGCGAGTCCAATGGATGATATGAGGAATGCTTCTGTTAAGGATTAAGGATTTCCTGGGTTGTCAATTACCCACGTCAATCGCCGCTGTTGATAAAGTTCTCCAGATGGTTGCACTGCTCAGCTTTCTTTGCGGCTTCTTGTTTCCAGACGACGGTGTGGAAAGGGGGACTCAGGAGTCATGGCGATGTGGTTTGCCTTTTGTCCCCTCTCATCTCCTGGGGACGTGCAGACCCGGGTGGGAGGCAGGGCCCGGGGGGAGGTGCTTGGGTCACGGGGGCATCCTCATGGTCCACTGCTCCCCGGGCTCACATGAGATCTAATCAGAACGAGTGTGGTGCCTCCTCTCTCTCCTGCTTCCGCTCTTGCCATGGGGCCCACCTGCTCCCTCCTTCCACCATGGTCGGAAGCTTCTCGAGGCCTCACCAGAAGCCGAGCAGATGCCGGCACCAGGCACAACCATGAGCCAAATACACTTCTTTTCTTTATAAGTTACCCAGCCCCAGGTATTTCCTTAAGGCAACGCTCAACAGACCAATACAGATGGTGACAGAGACCACCTGGCGCTGCTAGGATGCCCCAGCAGGAAGGGAAGGGTCCTCAAGTTTGTCCAATTTCTTTTAGGAAAAAAACACCAGAATATTATGATTCCAAATGTATGTGAGAAGGTGACTATTTATAAAAGACCAGAGCATGTGAGGGGCCCTGAATCTTCAGCCTCAGAACGAGTGCTCAGAGTCACCATGGTTTCCCAGGCTGACGGGGAAGTCCCTCTGCCTTCTCTCCCTCGCTATTCCGCTTGCCTCTTGCCTTAGCGTAAAGAATCCAGATGGGCCACGCTGGAGAGGTAAGCAAGCGTCATGCTTGTGATCACAGAGCTTAAGAGTGTTCTTACCTGCAGCACCACCTGCCCTGCTGAAATGCTTCTAGGATCTCAGTCTGCATCTGGGGAGCAGAGGTCAACTGCACAGACAGAGCTTGGGTCCAAGAGGCATTCCATGGTTTCTTTCTCCCAGAGCAGACAGGAGAACCCGGCCGCCCATAGGGCAACCGCCAGTTTTGGGCCAGGTTCCTGTGTCATATGCTAACGTGACCCCGCCAGAAGGACTTTAGAGGGACTGTTGGAGACTGGCTGCAGACACGCTTGTGTCTCTGAGTATATTGAGCTGACCATTTTAGGAAAATGATGTCTGGCTCGTGGGTGGATTAACTCCCACCCTAGCTGTGAAGAAGGGGCGCTTAGGAGAGCCACTCAGGTGACAAATTGCCCAGATAAGATGGTCTTTCTTTTCTGTCTGAGTGACAGCATGCTGAGTGGTGGTCAGACTTTGTGATAACAGCCAGGAAGCTCTAAATTTAGTCAGCGGATCTCCTTTGAGGCACTTGCAGCTGGTTTAGATGTGAAGTGACGGGTGTTATGGGAGCAGAGAGAGAGCTCGGTAATAACTGTGAAACTAGCGCGTGCAATTCTGCTGAAGTTAGCTTTCCTACAAGTTCATTATTTGCTATTAAATTTTGGTCTTGGGGTGTCCAAAGCACAGACGAGGATTCATTCATACGAAAGTGAGGTGAGGTTCTGGCAAGCAAAGTTCATGTATTTTTGTTTTGAGTTAATTAACGTCATGGCTCTTCCCAACTAAATTCTGGCCTCCACAAATGCTACCGTCTGAAAGTGTCATGTCGTTACCCCATCAGAATCACCCACACTCTCGTGGCTTGGGCTGCGCTGGACATTGTACAAAGGAGGTGTCGGGCGGAAAAGGATGACAGCTTAGGCCAAGTCTGTCTTTCCCACCGTCCGTCTTCCCTCACCCGGCTTCTTAATTTCCCTGTTCCCCACCTGTCATTGCTCCCCCACCCCCACTGTCTTCTCCACGGAGCCAACTGATGAGGTGTCTGTTCAGTAGAAAGCAAGCCTGGTTCTCCAAGGGATACTCAGGAGAGCCGGCAAAGTCTTCCCAATGAAACACAGTCATGCTGGTGGAAGCACAGTGGCAGGCTTGGATTTGCAGAAAGGATCCTGTTAGTTTCTTCTCAAGAGGACCACGGGGCCAGCTCCCCACTGAACTCCCCGGTTTGTCTCGCTCCAGGGAGAGGCTTTCTGGAGGGAATATCCAAGACCAGCCACGAAATAAACCCTGCACAGACAGAGGCAGCCAGGCTCTGAGCCCACTCAACACTTAGACCTTCAGGATGGGAAGGAGCCAGTCTTGCCAACCCCTGAGTGTTTCCATAAGAAGCTGCGCCTTCGAGAAGGTTCGTGAACCACGCACGCTCACCTGGCTAGCGTCTGCATGCGCCCTGCACAGGAATCCAGGCCTCCTACAGTTTCTAGTCCAGTGCTACTTTGACCAACCCTATTAAGCCACCTCAAGAAACAGGTAAATCCCAAAATAAGTGAAGTGGAGCATGCCACAATGCTTTTATTTTTAATACAGAGTAGAAATTAGGGCAGGGCAGGGGCGGGAATGGCAGTTGTGGAAATCTGCGGGGGGAGGGGGACACACCACACCAAGGGTACCTGCGTGATGAACATTTGTATACCTAACCCTGAATTGTATCCCACGCCTTTAAAACAAAAAAATCTCGAGAAAAGGAAATTACGAGGCGGGGTCGTCAGGTCTTATGAAAGCACTGGGGGGAGGTGGAGAGAGAAGAGACGTGTACCCTCTCAGAGCAGAGAAGGTGGTCTTTCGCGAGGCAGGCCGGAAGGGCCTGGAGGACTATGGGCGTGAGGGGGAGGCAGCACCGTCTGCTCAGCTGTCATGCACATCCCAATCCTCCTCACTTCCTCGGCCCATGTGAGTCAAGGTCACAGCCAAAGGTCATGCGGATGCCTGCCTTTTCTGTTGTGCCACCCACCATGAGTGCAGGAAGAGAGAGTCAATGACTTTTGAGGCACGAGTATGAGGATTTACTAGGAAAGGCTGCCTCTGACTTGACCCAGACTCGGTGCCAGCTGGGTGACACGTCTGTCTGCCAGGCGCCTCTCCAATGTCTCCTCTCAGAGACGAGCGCAGCGGGTGTGACTCGTAGCTCCGTGCCTGGGCTTGCCTGTCATGGCAGCCTGCCAGTCATAGTGGAGGCTCTTGGAGCCCCCTCCTGTCTTCTGGGCACTCAGCCCTGCGCCCCAGACTTCCAACGACCAGTCCCTGCATCTCTCCTTCGAGGGCCTTTCCTGACAGCTAACACCCAGTGCGCCTCCCATGTGGTGGACGGACGTGCCGGGGAGTTGTCATTCCCTGGGGGCACCCCCAACTTGTAGAGGGAGCAGGGGCATGCGAGCCCCCAGCTTCCTCACCCACACCTGTTTCCCGTTGGTCTGTAGCTTGTCCTTGGCGGGAGGCAGCATGGTGACACGCCCTGGCTGGTGCTCGCCTTCATCTCGCCTCACTCACCTCTTCTGGATGCTTCCTTCACCCTCAAATGAACATGCCCTCGTCCTTGTCTCAGGGTCCACTTTTGGAGGAACCCAGGCGGAGACATCAGTGCTGTTTACGATGTTAGCAGCGGTCTCACACAAGCCCGGGGGACTCCTGGCGCAAGGAATAGCAGTCCAACCTCAGCACCCACAAAGATGAGGGGGGATCCTCTCCTGTTCCAAGGGTTCCAGCGGCAGACAGTTGCCAGAGGAGGGTCCAGCTGTTCAGCCGTCCATCAAGGACCAGGCCCCCTCTCTCTGTCCCATCACCTTTGGCTTTCACCCTCAGGCGCTCTGCTCAAGTCGCCAGACACCTGCTGCCTCCTGAGAGCAGGAGCCATATTCCAGCAGGAGGAAGAGTTGAAACTTTCCCTTTCACATGGTTCTGGCTTCTCCTCCAGGAAAGAGAGCCTCGCCCCTCCTCCACATCTCAGCAGCGACCCCCTTGCCCGTCACCAGCCTCTCACTTCTGAGAGGGCCGGGGCAGAAAGGCCTGTTCAGATCAGCCACGGCTCATGCCCAGGGAGGTCCCATCTGAGCGACTCAGGGTTCTGTGATGTGGGAGGAAGAGGCTCGGGCCAGCAGTAGACTCGCACGTCGCCTCTGCACAGATGGGCAGCGCCGTGACCAACAGTCTGGCTTCCTGTCTCCACACAATGTGTTTCAGACTGGTGTCACACGGCAGACAGGTGCCCCAGGGCAGGGAACTCTCTTCCTGCATCATGGTTGATGCCACAAGAGGTGGCATTGACGGTGCCTCTCTGGACTGTCTGCTTTCCATCGTATTTTACTGCATCTTAGAAACTACACTGTTGAGTCCATCTTGGCAAATAGGAGTCTGTACTAGTTAAATGCCGCTCGTTCGCGTAAGGGGCTCTGCTCAGAGACGGGCACTGTTTGTGCAGGTGTAAAAAGAGGTCAGAATTTTAGAGTAGAGCCATCGAGAGGAAACTCGTCAAGGGAAATCGAAGGCCAGTAACATCCACAAGAACAAAACCTGGATCTCTGTTTAGTCACCGTGAAGTTGACCTTGCAAGGACGATGGTGAGGAGTCCCCCTGGGAAGAGCCGGTTTTCCACGTTCATGCTGTCACCTGTGGATGACAGCATTGGTCGTAAAGCACTGCCTGCAAATCGGCTGTCAGAGAAGAGTGTGTCCAACCTGGCATCTGAGAGCTCACACATGGATATAAATGATGCTCTTTTTTTGTTGGGGACAAGACCCTCAAACTCAACCTCTCTTTCCAACGGCCAAAGGAGAAATGAATAAATCAATAATTCTGTTAGAGAGCTAAGCTTAAAATAAACTGTACAAGATATTTTCTTTCAACAGGAGCAAAACAGCCTTGTTCTAAGCAGCGTCTACTCCATCAGGGGCCAGCACATAGGGCTTTTGCCAGGCATGGGGCGAACTGGAGGGTCACCCCCACTTTCCAGAAAACCAAGCAGTATGGATCAAGGATAAAATATGAATGCAAGCTCACCAAAGCTGGGCCCCTGCACTAGAATCTGTCCTGCCGCACGAAACTTGATGAAACAGATAGAGACAACTCTGATAATCCAGAATTTCGCAGCTCAGAAATCCTTCTGAGTCCTCCTGGGAAGTCGAAGGCAGTCCAGGAAGACTCCCATGCTCTTGTCATGAGCCGGACATTGTCTCAGGTGCTGCAGGTGGATTGATGCTTAATCTTCACAACAGTTCGAGGCGGTGAGTGTCTTATGACCACTCCATCCTACAGATGGGAAGGAGGAGGCGCACGCAGGTTAAACCAAGTGCCCAAGATGGCGCAGCACGCATGAGGCAGAAACAGGAGCCAAGCTGCCTTCTAATCCTGGAAGCAGTGTTTCCAACTACGTCTACTGCCTTGGGAATGATTGAATAAGTGTACTAACTGTGGTACCTGAGTGGGTATGTCCCTAACCCACAAATACATCAAGAAGTGGAAGGGGAGAGCCTTCAAAATATTAACTTGACATAAAGCTTCTGGTTTCATAAGAATTGTGTAATTACTGAGTCTTAACAGTCGTTGTGTTAACACAGCAGTAATAAATCCGAGTGTTCTACAAAATAATCACATCTCCCCTGGAGTGGCTTAAGAGGCCATCCAAGTGTGACTCTCTAGGAATCTCTGATTTTCTTTTTTAAATTTTGCTTTTTAATTGACAAATAATGGTACAGAATTTCTGTAGTTTTTATCAGTTAAATCTCAGAAATTACTGAGACATTAGTGAGAATAACATTGGCAATTCAAGCCCCGTAGACGGCCATGTTCTGAGGAACTGGGTGTCTGGTCATTCCGTTTTATAGAACTTCGACATGGACCGCTGTTGGGGTGTCTAGTTGACCTCGAAACAGACAGTGCTCTTAGTTAAATTCTGTACCATTATGGTACATTTAAAAAGTGCATGCTAAAAGTCAACCACAGTTAAAATGGGACACCATCTGCAAAGGTGAAATTAATTTGCACCAACCGAGTAATGTCCACTAGTTTGAGATCTCAAAAAAGAAGGTGAAGGAGGGGGAGGGGGAGGGGGAGGAGGAAAAGGAAAGTTTCTGGGTCGATTACTTAAGACTTTCGAGCAAGAGGGAGGAGGGGTGGGTTCTGGGCCCGTGTTAAAAGCATGTCTTACTGTGAACTCCTTTTTTGGTAGTGTGACCACATTTTCTCCACCTTTGGGTCCTACCCACCCGAATGAGGGTAAAAATAAACATGTCCTTATACTCAGAAGACAGGGGCTGTTCCCTCGAGCTAGCCGTGGCTTGCACAGGTGAGTGATCCTGCCGTTTAAGCTGTGCAAGAAGGAAATGTGACAAATCAAATATTTTAAAACTAATGTTGTTATTGGTAAAGATGTCTACAGCTTTTGCCTATCACTCATTCATTCACTCAGTCAGTGATTCAGCAGACACTTATTATCCACCACGTCTTGGGTACCCTCGCAGGCTGTGGGTGGGCATCAGTGAATGAGACCAAGGCCCAGCTCTTAGCCTGCGATCTGGAGGGGAGATGGCCGGCCAACACGTAGGCAAGGACACACGTGTCAGGTGGTTTAAGGGGCTGGGGCAGGAGTGAGGTGGCTGGAAAGGGCATGTCTGACAGAGGGACAGGGAGCACGACCTCGCTTGGTTTCCAAGACGCCCACTGTGGAACCAGCCCAACTTAGAGACAGGCTGGGCCGAAAACCAGGAGCTCTGTGGAGCTTCCCAGGGTCTTTCTGCAGCCTGCCCACTCCCACGACCTTAAGATCCCTCTGGGCTAAGGTGATGCTGGTGATCCAGCAGGCTTTTCTCCAACCCCGAAGATCCAGGCGATGTCCTTCGAGGGGGACAGCAGGACGCGTTCGCACCCATGCAACTCGCCTGCCACAGAGCTGAGCCCCTCCTTCCAGGTGGCCATGCTCCCCACACTGTTTTATTTTCAAGAGCCCCTGCTCTGCCCTGGCTGCAGTGCTATCAAGTCCAGCCTTGGTCTCCTGGTGCCTGGGACATTTTACCATTTGTGCTGTTGTGGGTTGATGGTGTCGAGGGTGTCAGGTCACAAGACGCCCTGCAGGCATCCCTTCCACCCCGCATGTGTCCTTGTCCTTCAATCATTTCCACTAAATCAAATCCACACCTAGAACACACTGACTCGTTAATTGTTTAAGATGCAGAAAAGCAGCAGTGGGATTTTGTGAGACAACTGAGTCGTGAAAGAGTGAAACTCTGACGTCAGAGGGGAAATACGACATGAATTGTTTTTGCCACTTTTTCTTATTTTCGTTGTTTTGAATAGAAGGACTGGTCCAGGAACATGGCAAATGACTTGCCCTCTGCTCCCAGTCCCATCTCTGTCGGATCTGAGTGGTCAGTTGTCGTCCCCAGGTGGTTCCCTACCTGGGAGGCCAGAGTGGGCCTCTTCCCAGGGCAAGTGGGAGGCTCTGAACCCCTCCTTGGGAGCCTGGAGCAAGACCACTCTGAAAAGTTTTGTGCCGGGTGAAACTGGCATTGTACACAGGCATCTATTTGCTCTTGCCGATGCTCAAGAAATGGGCAGGGCCTGAGCGATGGGGCGTGGCCTTCGTTTTGGGAGGAGGCAGCAGGTCAGCGAGGCCTCTGTCTGTCCCAGAGTCTGAACACGCTGTGCCTTCTGTGCGGCACACTGGAACGCCACCGCCTCCCCCAGAGCTGCCTCCAGGCTATGGGGTGGAAAGGACTGCGGCCCCAGGACTGTCAGGGACTGCGTGCATCTCTAGCACAATTCCCAGCGGGCTGCCCCTGCTGGGCCAGGGGATTCCTGGGGCACCATTTTGTGCATGCGTGGAGGGGCAGAGAAGTCCGGACATTCTTCCCGACCCCACTGTGCAGCCTGAGGAACGCGCGGCCCTGCTCCTTCGAGTCATCCCAGCCTCACAGGAAGGCAGCCTGGGGTCAGGCCACATCTGGTCCTGGGCCCTACGCACCTGGAATGGAATTAGGACTGCAGTGGTGGTGAGAGAACAGGCTGGAATGGGCTCCGAGCACTTGTGCAAAAAAAAAGGAGAAAGGAAAAAAGAAAAACAGCTATGATTTATGAATGCAAAATAACAGAAAGGAAAAATGCAAGCCTTCATCTTTAGCCTTCGTGTTGCTCTAAATGTTTTCATGCCACAAAGAGATGCCTTCACACTAAGTCAGGTGCCGTTTTGTCCACGAGGTGAGTTGAGCGCCAAACGTGTAGGATTAAGGACAGTGCACACACATGTTGGGTATTTACTACATGCCAGGTGTCGTTCAGAGCCCAGTGTATGCTCGCCCCACTTTATCCTTATGACACACTCTGCCTGGCAGGGACTGTCCTAGTGTCCCTTTTACAAAGGAGACACTGAGGAACAGAGGGGACAAGGACATTCCATGTCACATGCTGAGCAGTGATGGCATCTTGGTGTAAGTCTGGGCCTTCAGGGCTAACTGTGGCACGGCCAGCCCTGCTTGGGACCCGCGGGCAGGGCCAGGCACATGCAGCCATGACCCCTCGACCATCTGCCTCAACCCTCACAGCCACTGTCCCAATGGCGCTCACAGGAGAGGGCACAAAGGCTCAGCAGGTGACAGGCTTGCCACATCTGTGTTTATAATCTGATCTCCCAAATACTCTTCCTTCCTCGGGCTACCATGTGACCTATTGTCTACAGTCCAGGATACTTCTGAGAGTGGATGAGACGGTGGCCACGGCCAGGCTCTCCCAGGCATGTGGGATCCGTGGTCACCCTCCATCCTGCCAAGCCCGACTCACCAAGGGGACTCTGCTGCAGAACCAGGATGACGGGGGCACCAGCATCTCACAGGGGTTCTGAGGAGGGGTCCCACCTTCTCCCACCTGTTCTTGGCAACCCCTGCCAGACTAACTTCCTCTTCTCTGCTTCAAGCCTTCCTTTCGGGGAAAGAAAGACCACAATTAGATGATAGACATGTACTTTCTTCAAGTGCGAGATGATAGTTTATTGGAAGCTGGGAGAAAGTAACATCCTTTCGAGGAACAGAACAGAGCTGACGAGGTGGGCAAGAGCACAGCGAGGGCCGATCATTTAAAGAAAAACTTTCGGGGCTGCTGAGCTCAGACTCCAGCAAGCTGCCGTCTGCGTCGTCGGGGCGAGGCCATGGCGCTCACACGCGGGGCACTGCCCTCTCCAGTGTGAAAGCAAGGCCCGTGCCCAGGGTTTGGTTCAGTCACAGCGGCTGGAGGCCTAGACAGGTGTGTTCTGCAGGGTCCGAATCTGCTTAGAGCCTCACGGTGGCTCTGGTCACTGCCAGGAAGAGGGAGCCAGTGTGAAATCCCTGACCAACAGGCAGTTCTCACAGTCACGTGAACTCGTGTGTTGATCTCACATCACATGTGGAGTGCGACCCTGACACGTCTTGTGTGTGTCATAGTGACCAACCCAGACACCCTGGCTTTCCTCAACATGTTTTGGGTGGGACTGTTTCTGGTCGAGCTTCTCCCCAGAAATGGTCCAGCCTCCTCCCTCAGACCTGCTGACATGTTTGCAATCTCTGTCTTGGCACTGTCCTCTCAACCTCTAACCCCTGACCCCCTCCACGTGTGCACACACATACAATCAGACATATCCATGCACATATATGTGCACAAAGTTTCAGAATAATTCAGGTAGCTATGTATATGATCTCAAAGTAACTATATATGTTTACTAAATATGGTGTCTGATTTACTTGAAAATATTAAGACGTTACCTGAATCATTTTGAGATTTTAAAATAAATAAATATCTCCTTTTCTTTCTTATAATAAAGTCATTCTGTGTTGATTTATTTTCAGGAGTGTGAAAGGATTCTTAAAACTGTTCTTGATTTTTATTCAAATTGTACATAGTAAATATCTGATAACTTTGAAGAAATCCCATGCGCCAATTTTTTAAAGCATAGAGCTATTTTGTTTTATTTCTCATTCATTCTTTTTCTCCAACCCATTATTACGAAAATTTAAAAATGTGCAGCATGGCTGAAAGAGTCCCAAGATGAGCTTTGGCCCCCGGCCTTGTCGCCACTGTGAACGCTTCACTCTGACACCATCCCTCGCCATCCGCCCATCGTTCCCCATCAGACCACTGGTCCATCTTATTTTGAAGCATTTTGTGGCATAGGTATATATTGATTTTAATAAAATGTGTGGTTGTTACTAACATTGATGGTGACAAAATACTTCAACTACATATTGTCATTCAGCCAAGCAAGGGTTGGCATTAAATCTCTATATGATGCAATAAGTATTTTAGCATTTAATTACTTTTATGACACAATTTGAAAATATTAACCTTTTGCCCAACAGGGACTTAAGAAGATTACTCTTGGCCCATTATCACTTAGGAAAAGGCACAGGTTGAAAGGAGAACTCTGAAGGGTTAGCAGGAACCTTGACTTCCGTCCTCAAGCATGGTTCACGAGTGTCCAGTATGTCCTTGATGCAGATGGTGTGCATATGCGGAAGAAGAAGAATGGATGATACCTCTGTTCTAAAGTATTCAGGAAAGCAAAGGATACAAATTGATTGTGGGTTAAAATTTTATTTATCTGTTGTCCAATTACCTGATTGTAGTTAATAAAATAGACACTGAATTAAAGACCAAATGTGTGGTCTGCTTATAATCCTTTACAGGCAAGCATGATATGAATAAAAACTGCTATGGAGTATGTGTACCTAAAACACAAAATATATGCATTTAAAGAATCTCTGTTTGTGTTTGAGGCTAATCACTATAGCAACGCCCACCCCATCTAGGCCTACAGAAGGCAATGCCATCCCATCCAGGCCTACCCACAACTGTGCCACTTATAAATAATAGACACTTGCTTCTCATGATTCTGGACACTGGGAAGTTCAAGAATGAGGTGCTGATGGGCTTGGTGTCTGGTGAAGGCCCAGTCTCTGCTTCCAAGATGGCGCCTTG
The DNA here is from genome assembly GCA_963574415.1 of Tarsius wallacei. Lineage (NCBI taxonomy): Eukaryota > Metazoa > Chordata > Mammalia > Primates > Tarsiidae > Tarsius > Tarsius wallacei. Next base: position 38,128 of record CAUYQG010207774.1, read on the forward strand.
AACTCTTGTTCCTCCATGTTGTAGTTGGAAGGGCAAGGAGGGAGAGACCAGCTCCCTGGCATCTCTTTAAAATGTCACTTAAATCTCTTTATGCAGAAATAAGCCTTGCTAATATTCTAGTATTTCGATACAGGTTTTTTTTTGTTTTAGATCTCCGAGCAGTTGAATTCTCACACCGTTTAAAAATGGGGTCACACTGTGGGTATCATTTTTGTTGAAATATGTTTTTTAAACTTGCTATCATAGGTATTTTTCCATGTCAGTAAATAATCTCTGGCAGCATCCCTTTAAACTGCCGGATGCCGTATGCCTTCAATTTTTAAAAGTACTTTCACATACCCCATCTCATTTACAGTTTGAATGTTTTTATTTTATAACTTACACGAACAGTCCAGAGAATGACTCACTTAAAGTCATAGATTAAGTCGTCACCTCTGAGATCTCCCAATAAATTCTCCTAGGAAGGGAAACAGAGCGTCCTCACAAGCAAGTGTTTTTACTCGTTTTCTATAAAACGAGGACAGGCTGGGTTAGCCCAGGAGCAGAAGGGAGGGAGGGAGGAGAGAGGGGTCGGGGGACCAGAACGACCTTCCCAGCCCAACTCCGGGACTCTTGCTATATCTCTCTACTTGTTGGTTAGAAATCAGCTCTTAGACAGCAACCAGGCATCTCTTTGGAAAGTCCTAATCTCCTTCATGGAGGCTCTACCCTCGTGGCGCATCACCTTCTAAAGGTCTCCTCTTCATATAACCCCGTTGGTGATGACATTCCAACACACGGATGTGGGGGGACACGGTCAGACGATGGTGCCTGCGTTTCTGCCTGGTCAGCGTCCGCCAGCCACACACTCGGTGCCCTGCGGACGAGACTCTCCGCACATCCTCTCTGTTGAATCCCCTGACTCCCACGTAGACCTGGGGACCTCTGCGGAGGGCAGTGCTGGGTCCCCTCCATGTCTTGCCTCCTCCTCTGTGTCTCAAGCTTGGGTCTCATGGTCCCGGTTCACCTTGGAGATGCCACTTCACACAGATAGGCCACTTGAAGCCAAGGCCTGGTCCCAGTCTGAGCGTGAGCACAGCTTGCCTGTGGGCTGCCTCCCACGCGGCACCCCGGCTCCTGGACTGCACCACCTGCAGGTGGGCGCGGGTGCTGGTCAGAACGGAGCTGGGCTTGCCGACACAGAGAAGAGCTTGTGGGTCTCTGTCCCTTTGTGGGCAGGTCCTTGTGTCACAGCCTGAACAGCATGGACTCCTCCGTTCCCCTCAAGTCCACGCGAGGCTCCAGGCCAAATGCGTCTGCTCAGCACTTCTCAGAACACAGACTCTGCCCTCAGACAGGCTGGCTCAGATTTCGGCTCTGCTGCCTATCAGAGTGACAGTGTGCCATCCCTTAACCTCTCTTAGTTTCTTCGTCTGGAAATAAGGTTGCCAGGGCACCGTCCTCATTGCGTGTTTATGGACTTTTACCAAGATAAATGCATGAACATGTCTAGCATGGGCTGGTGTGCAGTGAGTACTGAAGAAACGGAGACTTGAAACAAAAGTTAGACACACTACTTGCATTCCAGATGCCTAGAGCCGTCTCCAAAACAAAGTGAGCTTCAAATAAATGACTTGAAGTGTGTGGTCCAGTCTGGTTGTCTGCATCCTCCAATCCCACGTTGAAATGTGGTCCAGGTGTTGGCGGGGTCCTGGCAGGGGTGTTTGGGTCGGGGGACGGATCCCTCATGAACATCTGGGTGCCATCCTCACGGTCATGAGATCTCGCTCTAGAAGTCATGCAAGAGCTGGGTTGAGGAGCCTGGCACCTGCTCTCTCCTGCTCCCTCTCTCGCCGTGAGACTCGCTGGTTCCCTTGCCCCTTCCGCCTTGACTGTAGCTTCCCGTGGTCACACCAGAGGTGGAGGTCAGAGCGATGCAGAACTGTGGGCCAAACAGCCCGCTTTCCCTCATAAATCACCAGCCTCGGTTGTTTCTTTACAGTAACACTCACAGCCTAAGATGACGCGTCTTGAGTCGTTCACTGTGTGGTGACCCTTTGCTGACCCTGCCAAGGACCTGGCATGTCAGGGGACGACGGATGCTCTGAATAGGACGTACTTCTTCTGTTCCTGCCCACTCTCTTCCCCTCCAATCCGTGAACCATTTACCCCACCCTTTGCTCAGGTGTTTGCTCATCCCCAAGCCTTCAGTGCCGAACCCTCCACTGCCTGGGACAGGCCGGCAGGTGGCGTGGGGGAGATGGGTCCGTGGGTGTGTCAAGGAGCCGGCTGTGTCCTGTGGTCCTGGGGAGCTGTGGAAAGACCTCGATCACGGAGATACCTCCTTCACAGCTGGGCCTGTGTCTGTAAATAAAGCCTCTCTGGGGACACCGGAGAATGGTTTCAGAGGGACAGGAGATCTTACACGGGAGAGCCCACAGGTGTGGGTTGTGCCTTTGTGCTGCCCAGAATGCCCGTCCTGGGCTCCTTCTCCAGCCTCTCCTCCTCCAGGAAGCCTTCCCAGACTCCTTGTGAACCAAGTCGCGCTGCTCTGTGCTCCAGAGCTCTGTGCTCACCCATTTCAGCATTTATGAAGACCTGCTGGGAGGATGTGGCTGCTCACTCATGTCTCCTATCGTGTTAGGAGCACTTTGGGGGCAGGACCTGTGTCTCCATCACTGCGTCCCCATTGCACATCTTGGTGCACAGTACACACTGGTGCTCAGTTAACTGGGCAGACATCTGGACTGGTAGTCAAAGGCTGCATAGCATGACCCCCTGTGAAGTCGTGGTCTAATAGGATAAAGCCCAGATGTGACAGTGAGTTATTACCATGCCACAGGGGGTGGGATCTGCGTAAATAAACAGAATAAATAACCACATTGGGGGAAGTTAGGGAAAGATTCTCAAAAAAGGTGACATCTTTTTGCACCTTGAAGTGAACAGCAGTGTGTAAAGTGGACGCTTCAGGCGGGAAAGAGCCCTTGCGAAGGAACAGTCGAGGGAGACTGGCCGCAGGACTTACAGATCCCACTGTCTGTCATGCCACGTCTGGGCCTGGAGCGGGAGCTCTCGGGGTCCTAGGACCTCGGCACCAGGGCTGCTCTGGTACGTACCTGGACTCCCCCACCAGGGAAGGACCTCCTGGGGATCCGAGTGACGTTCCCATGGGCCAGAGTCTGATAGGGGCTCATCCTGCAGGTAGTGAACCCTGGCGTCGGTGGGAGGGATTGGGGGGGCCACAGACCGCGGGAGGATGGCACGTTTTCAGAGCCCTGTGTCACGCTGAAGGTGAGAGTTCCTTGTCTGCATTCACCCAAGTCTGTTTTTGTGCTTACTTGGAGCTCAGCCCTGTGTGTTTCTCAGAGACATGGGGCCATGCTTTCACAGGTGGCATCCTGGGGTCTTTCCCGGAGGGGCACGCAAATCTCACTTAAAGCTATTGCATGACTCGTCCTCTCTCCTAGACATTTTACTGTATTTTCATTTTTAGATTAGTGCATTAGTTCCTATGTTTATTTTGCTCTTCTGTGACTGGCTGGTAGATGGTTTTGACAGTGCATGCTGGGGTAGTGAACATCAGCTTGCTTTTTTGTTTTGTTTTGTTTTTGAGATGGAGTCTCACTCTGCTGCCCAGGCTGGAGTGCAGTGGCATGCTCACGGCCACCGCAGCCTCAACCTCCTAGGCTCAGGAGATCCTCCCACCTCAGTCTTCCAAGTAGCTAGGACTATAGCCAAGTACCACCATGCCTGACTAATTAAAAAAAATTTTTTTGGAGAGGCAAGGTCTCGCCATGTTGCCCAGGCTGCTCTCACAATCCCAGGCTCAGGCAATTCTTTCGCTAGGCCTCCCAAAATGTTGAGATGACAAGTGTGAGCTGCTAAGCCCAGCCCAACTTGTCCTTAGAGCAACACTGACGCACAGATGAACTTCCCACTGCAGACCCACTGGGAAAACACGTGGTGTGACGAGAGGAATGTGGAAGGGAGTGAGAAAGGCACTCTGGTTTGCGGCAGAGAGAACTATTTTTTATTTTTTTTGAGTTGGAATCTCACTCTGTCACCCAGACTGGAGTGCAGTGGCCGCTCCTGGCCACCGCAGCCTTGCCCCGCTGGGCTCCCATGATCCTTCCACCTCAGCCTTCCAAGTAGCCAGAATTACAGTTGTGCACCACCACGCCCGGCTGATGTTTTATTTATTGTAG
>CAUYQG010207777.1:0-21341 GCA_963574415.1 Tarsius wallacei
GCATGCCTGTAATTCCGGCAACTCGGAAGGCTGAGGCGGAAGGGTCGCCGGAGCCCAGCAGGTCGAGGCTGCGGTGGCTGGGAGCGGCCACTGCACTCCAGTCTGGGCGACAGAGTGAGACTCCAACTCAAAAAAAAAAAAAAAAAAAGAAGAGCCCTACAACAATTATGAAATCATGATTATTCTACAGAAAGTAAAATTTCACTATTTCCAAAAAAAAAAAAAAAAACAAGAAACAAACTACTATAAAACAGGGGCATCCTGCAATACTGACTTTGTGATAAACTTGCACAGGGTCTTCTGGAGACTTTCCTGAGCACCAATGTTCTCATGTGTGTGGGGAAACTCTTGGGAAAAGAACTAACAGAAAGAAGAAAACAGAACAAATGTCACAATGCCAAAGAGAGTTCATACCTCCTAACACAAGGACAAGAGTCAAGTCCCCACAGAAAGGTGGATAAGGAGGGTCAACACAGAGGAGACAAATCAGCCTAGGTAGTTCCAGACCCACTCTAACAATGTGTAAAAATTCCAAGTACCTTAAACGTGTCCTAGAACAAAGCCCAAATAAATTTAAAGGAAACAACAAAATCCAATACCCATAAAACTCACAATATCCAGCATCCAGCAGAAAACTGTCAGTCATACAAAGCAGTAGAAAAAAAAAGACCCAAAATCAGGAGAACAAGAACAAGAAAGGATAGAAAACATGAGTGCAAGGAGGAAAAAAAGGAAAGATAAACCGTAACCCAAATGCGGTATTTATGATGAAAAATTCACTGCATGGGATTAAGAGCAGATTAGATGCTGCCAAAGAAAAGACTGTTGAACTTGAAGACAAAGCAAGAGAGGTATCCAAAATGAAAGAGAGAGATGAGAAAAAAAGACTGAAAAAATCCCAACAGGGCATCAATGAGAGATGGGACACTATCAAGCAGCCTAATACACAGTGGTCCACCTTATCTACAGGGGATACATTCTAAGACCCCAGTAGATGCCCAAAATTGTAGACAGTGCTGAACTCTGTATATAACTATTTTTATACATATATACCTATGACAAAGTTTAATCTATAAATTAGGAACAGAAAAAGGCTAACAACAATAACTAATAGCAAAATAGAGGCCAGGCATGGTGGCTCATGCCTGTACTACCAGCACTTTGGGAGGCCAAGGCAGGAGGATCATTTGAGCCCAGAAGTTTGAGGTTACGGTGAGCTATGATCATGCCAATCTGGGTAACAGAGAGACCTGTCTCAAATAATAATAAAAATAGGACAATTATTAAAATATACTGTAAATAAAGCTATGTGAATGTGGTCACTCCCTCTCAAAATATCTTATTGTACTATGTATGTGATGAGATGGCATGATGCCTATGTGCTGAGAAGAAGTGAGGTGAACAATGGAGCGAGATGGTGCAAGACTTCATCACACTACTCAGAATAGCATGCAATTTAAAACTTATGAATTGCTTATTTCTGGAATTTTCCATGTGATATCTTCAAACCACGGTTCATTGTACAAAACTGAAGATAAGAGAGGACTACTGTATATATAATTGGAGTCCAGGAACAAATGGAAGGAGGGGCAGAAGAACTATTTGAAGAAATGATGGCAAAAAATGTTCCAAATCCAATGAAAGCTATAAAACCATAAATTCAAGAAGCTCAGCAGATCCCAAGCAAGAGAAACATGAAGAAAACCAAGCCAAGGCACAAATCCACAGAGGAGCAACAATGATGGAAAACATATTGTTGGAAAATCTGTCAGCCAGAAGGCAATAGAGTGTAATTTTTAAAATACTGGAAGGGGAGAGAAAAAAAAACCCTAGAATTCTATAACTAGGAAAAATATCTTCCCAAAAGGAAGACAAAACTCTTTTTCTGGCAGGGCGTGGTGGTTCATGCCTGCAATCCCAGCACTTTGGGAGGCCAAGGCAAGAAGATTGCCTGAGCTCAGGGGTTCGAGACCAGCCTGGGCAACTTGGTGAAACCTCATCTTTACAATAAATAAAAAAATAAGTCAGGTGTGGTATTGTGTGCCTGTAGTTCCAGCCACTTGGAAGGCTGAGGCGGAAGGACCGCCTGAGCCCAGCAGGTCAAGGCTGCGGTGGCCGTGAGTGTGCCACTACACTCCAGCCTGGGCAACAGAGTGAGATTCCAACTAAAAAAAAAAAACCTCTTTTCAGAGAGAAAACATAGGAAATTAATTAAGGAGACCAACACTACAAAATATATTTTAAAAAGTTCTTCAGGCAGAGTAAATGATTCTAAGATGGAAATATACATCTACTACATAAAGGAATGAAGACTGCCATCAATGGCAAATGTGTAGATAAGTATAAAGTAGTTTTTTCTTTTTTACTGTTTAAAATAAAGATTAAAATGCACTGTAATATTTATAACATATATAGAAGTAGAAATAAAATGTATCACAACAGAACAAAGGCTAGAAGAGGAAATGAAAGCATACTGCTGTAAGATTTTTATACTACAGGTAAAGCTGTATTATTCTAGAAAGGTAGATGTATAGCTAATGATAAGCCAATAATGGAGATAAAATGGAATCATAAAAAGTATTTAATCAAAAGAAAGTAGAAAAAGAAACAAAGAACAGATGAGACAAGTAAAAAAAAGTAAGATAGGAGTTTAAAACCCAACTGTATCAATAATCATATTAAATAACAGGGGTTGGCAAACTTTCTCTGTAAAGGGCCAGTTAAGTATTTCACACTTTGCTGACCATACAGTCTCTGACACATGCCACCATGTCACTGTGCACAAAAAATAGTCTCAGACAATAATATAAACTAATGAGAATGGCTGTCCCAATAAATTTTATTTATAAAAACAAACAGTAAGCCCAATTTGGCCCTTGGGCCATAGTTTGCCAACCCCTGAATCTAAATACTCAAAGGTAGACTGTCGGGTGGGATTAAAAAACCAAGACCCAATTATATGCTGTCTACAAAAAACTTGTTTTAAATATAAAGACATTATGAATTAAAGGTTAAAAAGAACACAGAAAAATATACGCCATGTGTGACATTCTGAAATAAATATTTGGTTTCTACCCCTCTTTCTCGGTATAGAACTCGTCACATACTCAGAATCTTCAAAGCCATGGGGTCTTTTTGTAAGCGAATGATTGCCTTATGGCCGATAGCCCCTGGGCAGCTTGAGGAAGGAGGGTGATCACCAAGTTCAGGGTGATGGACTTCCAGTCCTATCCCCCAATCTCCAGGAAGGGGAGAGGGGCTGAAGGGTAAGTTGATCACCAATGGCCTACGTAATGAAGCCTTCATAAAACCCAAGAGGACTGGGTTTGGGGGCCTTCTGGGTAGAGGAACAAACAGAGGATCCTGGAGGGTGGAGACCAAGAGAGAGTTAGAAGCTCCACACCCGTTCCCCATACCTTACCCTACATATCTCTTCACCTGCAGCCTTTGGAATATCCTTAAGTATTTCCCTGACTTCTGTGAGCCACCAGAGGAGAGGGCTGTGGGAACTCCAATTTATAGAAAACTCCTCATACATCTGGTATCAGAAGTATTGTATGGTATTGTGAAAGTACAGCAGGAGAAGCTGAGTTTGTTATTCCTCTATCTTTTACCATAATAACACTAATCAAAATAAAGCTAGAGAAGCTTTATTAATATAAGCAAAGTAGATTTCAAAGGGAAAAGAGAATGTTAACAAGGATGGAAAGTCAAACTTCATAATGATAGGTCAGTTCATACTCATAACAATCCTAAATGTCTACACAATTAAAAAGGAGTTTCAGAGTACATGTAACAAAAACTGACGGAACTAAAAAGAGAAATAATCAAATCCAAAATTATAGTTGGAGACTTCAACACCCCTCTCTCATTGACTGAATAATTACTGACTGATAGATAAGCCCTCTATAAGAGATAGAAAACAAGTAGCCAAAAATCAGGAAGGTTGGTCTGGAGTGGAAACTCATACCCGAAGTCCCAGGATTTTGGGAGGTCAAGGTAGAAAGATTACATGAGGATGGGATTTAGAGATCACCCTGGACAATATAGCAAGACGCTGCCACTATAAAAAGTAAAAAAATTAGCCGGGCATGGTGGCATGTGTCTACAGTCCTAGCTACCCAGGAGGTTGAGATGGGAGGATCACTTAAGCCCAGGAGTTTGAGGTTGCAGTAAGCTATGATTGCACCACTGAGTTCCAGCCTGTGGGACAGAGCAAAACCCTGTCTCAAAAAAAAAAAAAAAAAAATCATGAAGGACCTAGAAGACTTGAATAAAATCACCCAACCTGACCTAATTGACTTTTATAAGATATTTCATCCAACAACAGCAAAATACACATTACAATTTTATAATAATTACAAAGTATGGTCTCTGATCAAAGTAAAATTAATTTGAAATCTATAACAAAAAATTATCTGGGAAAACCCCAAATTTCCAGAAATTAAAAACACGCTTCTAAATAATCCACAAATAAAAGAAATCACAAAGAAAATTAGAAAATATTTTTTACTGAATGAAAATGAAAAGACAAATCAAATTTGTAGGATAGCAGTACTTAAAGGAAAATGTTTGGCATTAGATACTTAAACATGTACTGTAAGCAGCTGTACCACAATGGCAAGTATTTGTGTATCTAAACATAGAAAAGGTACAGTAAAGATACAGTATAATGGCTGGGTGTGGTGGCTCATGCCTGTATTCCCAGCACTTTGGGAGGCCGAGGTGGGAGGAATGCTGATACTCAGGAGTTCAAGACCAGCCTAGGCAACACAGTAAGACCTCATCTCTACCAAAAAAATAGAAAAATTAGCCAGGTGTGGTGGCCCTTGCCTGTAGTCCCAGTTACTTGGGAGGCTGAGGCAGAAGGATCACAAGAGCACAGGAGGTTGAGGCGGCGGTGAGCCGTGGTCATGCCACTGCACTCCAGCCTGGGCAACAAAATAAGATCCTGACTCAACAACAAAACAAAAGTTAACCCAAGCTTTCCGTAACCTTTTTTTTTCTAACTCTCTCATTTATAATAAAGGGTAGTGTAAAACACACTGTACAGCTGCACAAAAATATTTTCTTTCTTTATATCCTTATTTTGTAAGCTTTTTTCTATTTAAAAGCAATTAACTTTCTTGCTAAAAACTAAGACACAATCATACACGTTAAACTAGACCTAGACAGGGTTAGAATCATCAATATCACTGTCTTCCACCTTCATATCCTGTCCACTGGAAGATCCTCAAGGGCAATTCTTCTAGAAAACCTCCTGAAGGACCTGCCTGAAGCCGTTTTACAGTTAACTTTTAAAAAAAAAATATAGGATTACACTCTAACATAATAAGACGTATGGTATGGTAAATACCTAAGCTAATAACATAACCGGTAATTATTAAGCATTATATATTTTTTAAGAGATGGAGGTCTCACTATGTTGCCCAGGTTGGTCTCAAGCTCCTTGGCTCAAGCACTTCTCCTGCTTCATTCTCCTGAATGGCTCGGACTATAGGTGCATGCCACACTATGTCTGGCTTATAGCTAATTATATGTGCCATACTTTTATGTCACTGGTAGTGCAGTAGGATTGTTTACACTAGCATTACTACAAACACCAGAGTAATGCATTGCACTACAATATTACCACGCTGCAACATCACCAAGCAATAGGAATTTTTCAGTTCCATTATAATCTAACGGGTCCACCAGAGTATATTCAGTCCTTCATTGACCAAAATGTCATTATTAGACTGTGCATGATATTAGAAAAGGAAAAAATAAAAAAAGAAAGAAAATCTAATCTGTTGCCTTAACAGACCAAATTTTTGAAAACTGTATAAATGAACCTTAAATATAAATAAGAACATTAAGAGCAGAAATAAATAAAATAGAAAACATACCATAGAGAAAAAGCAATAAAAACAAAAAACTTTTCTTTGAAAAATATTAGTAAAATTGATAAACTTCTTATAAGGATGTATGGGGGGGGAAGAAGATACAAATTACCAATGTCAGTAATAACAGAAGGGCATTACCATGGTGCCTACTGGTAATAAACAAATGATAAAAGATGATAAGCTACCAAAGATCACTAAAAAAAAATTAGATAACCTGAACAGCCTAATTATCTAATCACAAAACTGAATTCATAGTTAAAAACCTTTCCACAAAAAAAATTACAACACTAGATGGCTTCACCGGGGATTCTACTAAACAATTACAGAAGAAACATTATCAATTCTATACAAACTCTTCCAGAAAATAAAGAAGAAACAGGCCAGGTGGCTCATGCCTGTAATCCTAGCACTTTGAGAGACTAAGACAGGAGAATTGCTTGAGCCCAGGAGTTCCAGACCAGCCTAGGCAACATAGCGAGACCTCATCTCTACAAAAAAAAAAAATCACAAAAATTAGCCAGGTGTGGTGTGGCATGCACCTACAGTCCCAGCTACTTGAGAGGGTGAGGCAGGAGCAGTGCTTGAGCCCAGGAGGTAAAGGCTACAGTGAGCCGTGATCATGCCCCTGCACTCCAGCCTGGGCAACAGAGTGAGACACTGACTCAAAAAAACTAAAAAAAGGGAAAAATTCTCACTTTATTCCATTAAGCCAGCATGACCCTGACACCAAAACAAAGATACTAGAAAAAAATGGAAACTCCTGGCCATATTCCTCATGAACATAGATGCTAAAGTCCTTAATAAAAATTAGTTAAACTAATCCAACATTAAAAAAAAAAAAAAAGAACCAAGTTAGAATTTATCCAAGGGATAGATTGGCTCAACAGTTAAAAAAAAAATCAAACCATGTAACTCACCATACTCATGTAACTCACATACATGTAACTCACCATAGACTAAATAGAAAAAATATAATTATCTTAATACGTGCAAAGAAATCATTTGATAAAATTCAATATCGCCAGGTGGGGTATGGCATGTACCTACAGTCCCAGCTACTTGGGAGACTGAGGCAGGAGCAGTGCTTGAGCCCAGGAGGTAAAGGCTACAGAGAGCCATGATCATGCCCCTGTACTCCAGCCTAGGCAACAGAGTGAGACACTCATGATTTTTGCTTTTAGCAATGTAGGAATAAGGAACATCCTCAGCTTGAAAAAGGGAATCATTAAAAAACACATACCTAACAATCACATTATAAGTCTAACTTCAAAAGAAGGTCAGTAAATTTTTTTTAAAACCATCACCAGCAAATGTTGGCATGAATGTGGAGCAACTACCACTAGTGGGAGTGTAAAATTATAAATCTCCTGTGAACAAACATCCAGCCGTTTCTTATAAAACCAAACATATAACATTATAATTCAACATCTAGGTTTTTCTAAGAGAAATAAAAATGGATGTCCACAAAAAGACTTTTATAAGAATATTCATAAGAACCTTATTCATAACAGCTAAAAAACTGGTAACAGCCTAGGTATCCACCATCAGGAGAAGAGAAAACAAACTACAATCTGTTCACATAATGTAATGATTCTCAGCAACAAAAAGGACCAAACATGCATGCAACAACATCAAAGAATCTTCCACAAGAGTATGCATGATTTCATTTACATAAAAGCATAGAATAGGCAAATCTAATCTATAGTTACAAATTTCAGAAAGTGGTAGCCAGTGGAAGTGAGGGTAAGAATTAACTGGAAAAGGGCTTGAGGAGACTTTCAGATGAAACTGTATATCTTGACAGGGATTTGTATTATGAATACATATGTGTCAAAATCACTTAGAGACATTTACTGTTGCATTTCATAACATACAAGTTTTACTTATGCCCCTGAAAAACTGCAAACAAGTACTGAACTCTCATTAATGATATGCATGCTGAAGAGTTCAAGAGCGACATGTAAGGATGTAAAGATGCCTGCAACTTTTGAATGCATCAAAACAAAGATAAAATGATGCTGGGAGAGATGCATAGATCTTAAGCAACCATAACAAAATGTGACCGATTTTGTGTAATAGTACTACCTCCAAGAAGAGCTTCAGAGCAGGCAGCATTCAACAGGAGACTGATTTTTAAAAAGTGTAACAAGTTAATTCCCTCAGGGCGATAAAAAAAAAAAGGCAAAAAGATCATGGATCCATGTTTCTACTTTTTGGTACATGGGTTTTCACTGTACAACAATGTTGTATTACAAGAGATAAAACAGTTTGAAGTAAAGAAATGCTTTCCATTGTCTGATGAAGCAAACAGAGCTGGTAGAAAAAAAACTAAACAAGCATTAGGAAATAAATGAATGATATTAATAATATTTCAATTTTTTAGGCAAGATGTAGAAACACTGGTTAATATAAATTTTTTTAAATGTATACACATAGATCTCTAAAGACTGCTACAGGAGTGAATTTAGGGAATCTGTTTCCAGATGATCCAGAGAGATGCCAAAACCCCGAATTTGTAAGCATTTGTTTAAATGTCTCAATCTAATCTATGATTTTTACAAATACAAGTAAAGGAGGGTACCCTCAGAAATGGCAACTATGAATAGGACCGTACAAAAGGAATTCAATGCAGTGGAGAGGAAAACCAAAAACAAGGGCATTCATAACAAACTACTACATCAAAGTTGTCCTCCCTGGGGCTTTCTTCTAAGGAGGGACAAGAACAGTACTATCTCCAAAAAGAGCATCAGAGCAGGCAGCATTCAACAGGAGACTGATTTTTAAAAAGTGTAACAAGTTAATTCCTTCAGGGCGATTAAAAAAAAGGCAAAAAGATCATGGACCCATGTTTCTACCTTTTTTTCTTTTTGAGTTGGAGCTTCACTCTGTCACCTAGGCTGGAGCGCAGTGGCAAACTCACAGCCACCCCAGCATAGACCTGCTGGGCTCCGGCGATCCTTCCAAGTAACTAAAACTACAGGCGCGCGCTTCCACGCCTGGCTAATTTTTGATTTGTTGTAGAGACAAGGGCTCACCAAGTTGCCTGGGTTGGTCTCAAACCTGTGGCCTCAGGCAATCCACTCACTTCGGGTCTCCCAAGTAATGGGATTACAGGCTGAGCCACTGAGCCCAGAACATGTTTCTACTAGAGGTCAACATTAATTCCCTGATACCGCCTCCTTTCTCCGTAAGTCTTAAGATACAGGCATACCTCGTTTGATAGTACTTCACTTTATTGGGCTTCACATATATCGCATCTTTTACAAATTGAAGGTTTGTGGCAACCCAGCATCAAGCAAGTCTATTATCATCATTTTACCAATAGCATGTGTTCACGTAGCATCTCTGTCACATTCATATAGTTTGGAAACAGTCTAGGTGTCCACTCCTAATCTCATGTTGAAATGTGATTCCCCAATGTTGGGGGTGGGGCCTGGTGGGAGGTGTTTGGGTCATGGCTTGGTGCCGTCTTCATGGTAATCAATGAATTGAATTATAGTTGTTTAAAAAAGTCTAGCACCTCCATTCTCCTTCTTGCTCCTCTCTCACCATGTGACACACCTTCTCCCGGTACCTTCCACTGTGACTTTAAGCTTCCTGAGGCCTCACCAGAAGCACATGCCAGCACTATGCTTCTTGTACAGTCTACAAAACCGTAAGCTAAAATAAACCTTTTTTTATAAATGACCCAGTCTTAGGTATTCTTTTATAGTAACACAAAATGGACTAATAAAAACATTTTGATAATCCTCAAATTATTTCAAACATTTTCATTATATCTGTTATAGTGACCTGTGATCAGTAACCTTTGATGTTACTATTGTAATTGTTTTAGAGCACCACAAATGATGCCCATATAAGACAGCAAACTTAATCGATAAATGTTATGGGTTCTGATTGCTCCACCAACTGGCTATTCCCTCATTCCTCTCCCTCTCTTCAGGTTTTCCATTCCTGTCAAAATGATGACAATTAATAACCCTACAATGACTTTTAACTATTCAAATGAAAGGAAGAGTCACATGCCTCTCACTTAAAATAAAAGGCTAGAAATCATTAAGCTTAGTGAGAAAGGGATGTCAAAAGCTGAGGTAGGCCAAAAACTAGGCCTTTTGTGCCAAACAGGGAGGTTGTGAGTGCAAAGAAAGAGTTTTGGAGGAAAATTAAAAGTGTTACTCCAATGAACACATGAATAATAAGACAGTGAAACAGTCTTGCAGTCATTTTCAAGCAGGGCTTCTTCCCAGAGTTGAAACCTGGCCCCTGTCAAAAGGACATATGCTTTTAACATTTTACAAAAGGTTATACCCATATGAATAATATAAATGTTATTCAAAAATAGAAATGTTAAATATTTGAAAATTTCTAATTTCTGAAACTTCTTGACTTCTGGTCTTTTGAGGAGGCTTCATGAGCTTTGAAAGAGGAGGCAAGACAGCAACGTCCAGTAGAAACATGGACATGGGAGCCACGTGTGTCATTTAACATTTACTAGTAGCAATATAAAATAAAAGAAGAAATGAGTGAAAGTCGTTGTAATAATTTATTTAATCTAATATATGCAAAATATTATCATTTGAATATGTGGTTATAAAATTAATGAAGTTGGTTTGGGTACTAAATCTTTAAAACTCACTCTGTATTTTAAGCTTCCAACACATCTGTTTAGATCATCCTATTCCCAGGTGCTCAGCAGCCCCACCTGACAGCGGATGCCACACTGAAGCACAGCTTTATCTATGGCCATACCACCGTGAACATGTCCAATCTCATCTGAAATACAGCTCTGAGGGCTCTGACTCCTTTGACTTCAGGGAGGCAGGGAGCCTGAGCTCTCATTTTCTCCTACAGGTAAGGGAACATTCAAGACTTCAACAAAGTATGTAACTGTAGAAGTGGTGGAAATAGCAAGAGAATCAGAATTAGAAGTAGAATCTAAAGATGTGATTGAACTGCTGTAACCTTGGGATAAAACTTGAACAGATGAGGAGTTGTTTCCTATGCATGAGCAAAGAAAGTGGTTTCTTTCTTCTTCATTTTTTTTTAAGAGACAAGGTTTCCCTCTGTCACCCAGGATGGAGTACAGTGGCACAATCATAGCTCACTGCAGTCTCAAGCTCCTGGGCTCAAGTGATCTTCCCACCTCAGTCTCCCAAGTAGCTGAGATTATAAGCATGAGGCAGGGTGACCAGTGAAAATGGTTTCTTGAGATGAAATCTACTCCTGGTGAAGATGCTGTAAATATTGCTGAAGTGAAAACAATGAATTCAGAGTATTTCATAAACTTAGTTGACAAAGCAGCAGCAGGGTGTGAGAGGATTGACTCTAATTCTGAAAGACGTTCTATTGAGAGTAAAATGCTATCAAACAGCCATCACATGCTACGGAGAAATTTTTCATGAAAGGAAGGAGTCAATCGATACAGTAAACTTTGCTGTAAATCTAATTTTCGAAAATAGCTACCCAACCTTCATTAACCACCGCCCTGATCAGTCAGTAGCTATCAACATAAAGTCAAGACTCTCCACCAGCAAAAAGATTACAACTTGCTCAGAAGATCACTAGTATTTTTTAGCAACAAAGTATTTTTTAGATCAGCTGTGGTGGCTTAACCCTGTAATCTCAGCACTTTGAGAGGTCAAGACACAAAAATCACCTGAGGCCAGGAACTCAAGACCACCCTGGGCAACATAGCAAGATAACATAAAACTCTACAAATAAAATAAAATTAGCCAGCTACTTGGGAGGCTGAGGTGGGAAGATCACTTGAGTCCAGGAGTTTAAGGGTACAGTGAGCTATGATAGTACCACTGTAATCCAGCCTGGGCAACAGAGTATGACACTTAATAGGGTAAACATAACTGTAACATGCACTGGGAAACCAAAGAATTCACGTGACTAGCTTTTTATTGTACCAAGCCTACAAAATCTCTGAGGAATGCCTGTACTTAAAACTCTAACCAAAGGCTTTATTTTTTTTAATTCTTTTTTTCCTCCCTACCACCTCTTAAATGGCAAAGATTTGTCCTGGCCTCCACTGGTACAGAGTATTTGTAACTCTAAGAACTATTAATTGAGAACATACATGATGACAAAAAGCTGCTAAAATACGAATTTTTTCAAATAATTTGGATATTGTTTATCATATCATATCAGTATCTATTAACATTTGAAATGTAGCGGTAATTTAATGGGGGAGAGTATTTATTTCTCCTCAATGTTGTTCTCCTAGGGTATACTGGACATATACTAGACATCTCTATTCTGGGCAATACACACATGCCTACATAGAAAGAACACAGCTCTCCCACCTTCAAGTTTATGACATTTGTGGTTTTAGGTGATCATACACCAAATACTGGTTTTCTCTACAGTTTAATGGATAAAACAGAAAGTCACTATGAAGTACATCTGTATCTCTGTGTTAGTAAAGTTTCTTGAAAAGAAAAAGTAAACAGTCTTGAACAAATTCAGATGAATAAACACATTCTTAGGCTGACTAAGGAAGCTAAAGTACATGAGCAATGTTCAGTTCTACTCAAGTCAAAAACAAAGAAGTCCAGGATGAAAAACTTTCGTTGTTACTGATATATTATCTAAAAAGAAAACAAACATCATAACAGAATTCCACTTTTAAAAACTGAATTCACAGTAAAAGGAGACATGACATCCAAACGCAATACTTAGTTCTGGACTGGATCCATTATTGAAGGAGGAAACAATGCTATAAGTGAAATAAATGATGAGACAAAAATATTATTAGCAATGTCTATAAGGATACACAGCAACCCTTATTTAACAGTTTTTTTAAAACTATAGATGTCAGCTATATAGTCTAAACATTATAAGGACAAAATTTTAGGAAAACAAACTTCTAACACTTCATATATGTAAGTTCACAAATTAAGACAAAAAAAGAAACCCTATCATCTCATGTATGCACACCTATTTCTTGATCATTCTGGGAAAAATACTGGGAAATTAAGTTTTCTTTTGCTAAAACAATAAATAATTCAAGTTGGGCATGGTAGTTCATATCTGCAAACCTAGTACTCTGGGAAGCTGAGGCAGGTGGATTGCTTGAGCCCAGGAGTTCAAGACCAGACTAGACAATATAGCGAAACCTTGTTTCTGGAAAAAAAAAAAAAAAAAAAAAAAATCCAAAAATTAGCCAGGCAGACTACTGTAGCCTCAGCCACTTGAGAGACTGAGGTGGAAGGATCACCTGAGCCCAGGAGGTCAAAGTTGCCATGAGCTATGATCATCATGATCGTGTCACTGCACTCCAGCCTGGGTGACAGAGTAAGATCTTGACTCAAAAACAAAAACAAATAATTCAACACGTTCCTCTCAAACATCAAAAACAATTTTTTTGTATAATAACTAAAAAAATCCCCTCTTCAGTGTTCAAGCTTAAAAATTTGAACAGCTTAAATAGCTCGATTTATAGCAAGTATTAATGTAAGTATTAACGATGGTTTCATGCAGTCATATGAAATATTAGCAATTTCCATTTTGAGGAATCTTACCAGGTCTTCAAAAACTCCCCCATTCTGAAGAATCTTACCCATTCTTCAAGAACTCCCAGTTTAGACCTCAACTCCATAAAGCCAACTCTAGCACCTCCATCTGAATCTACTATTTATGCCTCTTACCTTCAGAAATTCCTTGCAGTTGTCAAGTCCAATATCCACAAGAATACTTTTCACCTTTTTTCGCACCTTTCTGATGTTGTCAAGATTTTCCACAGGAATTTGAAACATTTTTGAAATTATCCTTAAGAGGAAAAAAAAAACTGTAAAAAGTATGCATATTATATACAAATATAGTTATACATACAAATATACATTTTTTAACAGGATTAGTAAAACACTAGAAATAGAGCATAATTTTCAATAAATGGTGCTAGAACAACTGGACATCTATATGCAACAGAATGCATATGGAAGTTGACTCCTTCCTTATACCACACACAAAAATTAACACAAAGTGGATCATATAACTACATGTAAGAGCTAAAACTATACAACTCTCATAAGAAAACGTAGCTATAAATCTTCATGACTTTGGATTTGGCAATAAATTCTTAGATATGACCCCAAAAAGCACCAAAAAAAAAAAAAAATAGGTAACTTGGACTTTATCAATATTATAAAAACTTTTGCACTTCAAAGGACACCATCATAAAAAGCAAAAAATCCACAAGATGAGAGAAAACATTTATAAATCAGATTTCTGATAAGGAACTTATAGCCATAAGATATAAAGAGTGCTTATAACTCAATAATTAAGACAACCCAATTTTAAAATAGGCAAAGGATCTGAACAGATATTTTTCCAAAGAAGACCTACAAATGGCACATGAAAAGATACTTGATATCATTAGCTTTGGGAAAATGCAAATCAAAACCACAGAGAGATACTACATCCACTAGGATGTTTACAATTTAAAGGAAAATAATGTGTTGGCAAGGATATGGAGAAACTAGAAGTCTCATAATTGCTAATAGTAATGTAAAATACTACAACCAGTTTGGAAAACAGTGACAGTCCCTTAAAAGATTAAACATATAGGGACCACATGAACCAGCAATTCTATACTAGAGAAAATGGAAAACCTACATCCACTCAAAGATTTATACAAAGATGTTCATAGCAGCATAATTCAATTGCCAAAATGTGTAAACAACCCAAATGCCCATTAACTGATGACTGGATAAATAAAATGTGGTATATTCATACAATGGAAGATGATTTGACCTTAAAAGGAAATACTGATACATACTACAATGTAAGCAAACCTTGGAGACATGGTAAGTGAAAGAAGCCAGACAAAAGAACCACATATTGCATGACTCCATTTTTATGAAGTGTCCAGAATAAGCAAATCCATAGACAGACAACAGAGGCTACCAGGGCTGGGAGAACTGGGAATGACACAGAGCTTTTTTTTTTGGAATGACAATGTTTTGAACTCAACTGTGGTGACATACGCACAGCTCTATGAAGATGCTCACAGGCATTAAACTCTACACTTTAAACAGGTGGCTGTATGTTATGTAAATTATATTAATAATACTGTCTAAATATGTGAAAAGGCATAAAATTAAAATAAACCCTGTAGCAGTTGACGGAACCAAGTGGTACTGAAGTGATCTCACTGTTCTCAACAAATAGACATAAAAATAAATGTAGCTTGCGTAGGCCGGGCTCGGTAGCTCAGCCTATAATCCCAGTGCTTTGGGAGGCCGAGGTGAGTGGATTGCCTGAGCCTGCGGGTTTGAGACCCACCTGGGCAACTTGGTGAGACCTCATCTCTACGATAAATCAAAAATTAGCTGGGCATGGTAGCGCATGCCTGTAGTTCCGGCTACTTGGAAGGCTGAGGTGGAAGGATGGCGGAGCCCAGCAGGTTGAGGCTGCGATGGCCGGGAGCGTGCCACTGCACTCCAGTCTGGGCGACAGAGTGAGACTCCAACTCAAAAAAAAAAACCAAACAAACAAACAAACAAAAAAAGAGTATGCATGTAGCTGGGCGTGGTGGCTCACGCCTGTAATCCCAGTACTTTGGGAGGTGGAGGCGAGAGGACTGCCTGAGCCCACGGATTCAAGACCAGCCTGGACAATTTGGTAAGACCTCTTCTCTACAAGAAATCAAAAAATTAGCCAGGCATGGTGGTATGCATCTGTGGTTCCAGCTTCTTCGAAGGCTGAAGCAGAAGGATCACCTGAGCCCAGCAGGCCGAGGCTGCAGTGGCCATGAGCATGCTACAGCACTCCAGCCTGGGCAACAGAGTGAGATTCTGACTCAAAAAAAAAAAAAAAAAAAAGTGTGCATGAATCCATACATACACATACTCCACAGCTCTGTCCACTGAGTTTGGAGGCAATTATATGCCCAAGGAGCAGTGGGCCCACCTAGGGCCCAAATTTTAATTTCTAAATACTACTTTCCATTAAAAAGAACCAGGGATTCTTGGGGAAGTGGCTGATTTTAAGGCTGGAGTACAGTAAAGACAAGACAAGCCTAGAACATCCTGTGCCAAAAAAATAAGGGCAGGTGCTCAAAGAATGATGAGACGTATCAAAGCAACACAAAAGAAACCAGTATAAAAGGGCTCCCAGAGGCCAAATATGACACAATTTGGGGCATATATCAAATAACAGATTATAACCTGTGGCAAACCGAATTTTCTAAAGATGCAACAATACCTGCCAACCCACATGCTCTTACAATACGGTTCTGACACTCCTTCCAAAGGTAGAGCATCTATGCCTCCTCTTGACCTTTGAGCAAACTTTATAGCTGCCTTAACCAATAAAGTATAGAGGAAATTATGCCATGAGAATTCCCAGACTAGTCCATAAAAATGTCACACACTTCTCTCAGGACAAGTACACTCAGAATCCAGATACCAGGCTTATAGGAAGT
This sequence comes from Tarsius wallacei, assembly GCA_963574415.1. NCBI lineage: Eukaryota > Metazoa > Chordata > Mammalia > Primates > Tarsiidae > Tarsius > Tarsius wallacei. The sequence continues at coordinate 16,318 of CAUYQG010207777.1, forward strand.
ACAATTAGCCCAGAGAGACCACACGGCGATATTCCACATCAATCACCAGTTGTGAGTCCACTCAAGTCATCTCTGCCTTTGAGTCTTCCCAGATAAGACCCCAGATGTTGTGAAACAGAAACAAGCCATCTCTACTCCATGTCTGAATTTCTGGCCTACAGGACTTGTGAGCTTCTTTAATAAAATGTTTTACTCCACTAAGTTTTTGAGTGGTTTGGTATACAGCAATAGTAAGTCTATAATCCACTAAATAGAAACCTACTAAACATAAACCTAAGTTCATACTCACATAATTAAATAAACTGAAAGTCTGATGAAGAATGAGGCATACACATGATTTCTAAGTATCTCCTCACAAAATAATTTCTAGTGGAAAGAGTAATTTCACATAAGTCTGGCAGACAAGCCCAAATTATATGTACAAAATAACTTGCTTACGATATATAAGCATCAAGATTATGTAAGGTAGCAAAGCTCATAACAGCTAAAAGACAAAAACATGGAAACTATCAAATGTCCATTAAATAAACAAAATGTGGTAATCCATACAATGGAATACTACTCAACAATAAAAACTACAGTGGTATTGATGCATGCAAAAACATAATGCAAACTGAAAGAATCCAGATGCCAAAGTCCTCATATGTCTGATTCCATTTATATGAAATGTCCATGGGGACCGGGGGGGGGGCACCCCTTAACAACAAAGGTGACTGAACGATGCATATTTGTATACCAAACCCTTAACTGTACCCCAAATTTTAAAATAAAAAAATACGTTTAAAAAAGAAATGTCCAGAAATGACAAAGGAGGTAGATTTAGTGGTTGGCTGGGCATGGGACCAGATAAGTAAATGAACAGGATTTTTCAGGGAGGATGCTAGAAATGTTCTAATATTACATTGTGGTGATGGCTGCACAACTCTGTAAATTTACTTTAAAAAGAAATCAATGAATAATATACTTTTTAAAATATATCATGAACAGAAAAACTAAAAAAAACTATTCCAGATTGAAGGAGACTAAATATAATCTGCAATTCTGAGCTACATTCTTTTATTACAAATGTTATTGGAACAACTGGCAAAACATAGGAATCTGAAATCAGATAGTTATAATGTATTGATTTTCTGATTTTGATGGTTTTTTTTAATAGCTATGTAGGAGAACGTTCTTATTTGTAGGAAGGAAACACAGTATTTGTGGTAATGTAGCATGTTTTTTTGACAACGTACTCTCTTATGATTCAGGGAAATAATTCCTTTGTACTGTACTTGCACAACTTTTCTTATAAATCTGCAACTATTTCAAAAAGTTACTTTAATGTGTAAGTTATAAAAGCTAAAAAATTTATCAGTTAAATTCAAGTGGCAAACATTTTGGTTATTCAACTTCCTTAATAATTCAAGAAAGACCATTTAAAATAATGCCAATCTTTTAGTATCAAAACAATAACTTTTAAGATTAACTATATCTGGCGGTAATAAAAGTAGAAGAATCATAATATCCCAAGATTTTTAAGGATGATGTCTGTGTCAGCAATTCCACCTCTACACCAAGCTAGCACAGCAGCCAGTTGATCATCGTCCACTGTACTCACCACACTATGTTGCAACTATGCACTATATATCTATTTCCCCTATTGGACTAAACTTCCTCCGGGAAGAAATGTTATATTTGCTTGACTGGGGTCCATCACACAGCATAGTACATAGCAAATGTTCATTAAACAAAAAAAACAAAAAAAAAGGAACTGCAACAGGGTAAGAAACCATAACATACACAGAAGGTGCTACCGAGGTTCAAAAGAAGAAAAGGCTATTGAAAGTTGGGGCCCAAGACATTCAAGGCAAATAAACCAGCATCAAAAATTAATAAAGGTAAAGGAGGAGTCTGAATATATTTGGCAAAAGATTAATAAATCCAAAAAAGTAGACCAGAATCAAACTGGGGAGGGAGGGGAAAGAGAGAGGGTTAACATATAAGAGCGAGGAATTTTTGGTGGGTACCAAGGAAATACTAAATTTCTGAGAAGCCAATTAGGAGTAGCTAAGCTTCTTTTCAGACAAGTCATCTATGTGAAAAGTGTATCTTGGTTTCAACAAAAGAAGAGACTTAAGGATCACTAGCACTGTAGAACCGGGAGATATAAAAATCATAGGAAATAAACTTAAAAACAATAAAATTTTAAAAAATAAAATGCCTTCAAAAGCTTACATTCTCACACAAGAGCTGTCCATGATGCATTTTTAGAGACTAAGTTAGGCTCAAGGTCACTTAAAGCCCAAACCAGCTCCTTTGGTCAGTGTAAGGTTCAACAAAAATTCTGTCAGATGCTTTCCACTCACTCTATTAGACCTGCTTTCATTTCCTCCTTGAAGTCTCACTATCCTCTGGGGTTCTTTTTCCCAAAATGCTGGCTGTTAAACAGGACTGTCTAAAGTAGAGACCATCATCCACATGTACCTCAGAGAAGCTAAACTGATTGCTTGCAAGGAACAGTTTCAACTTACATAGCAAGAGCTAACGTTATTACAGGGTTGTGAGAAGCATGGACCAAGGTTTGGTGGACTTTCAAAAGCAGGAGTATGTAGGGATTCGCTGATTCACACAAGCATGGTTACTGGAGGCTACAGCTGACTGGCTGAAGCTCCAAAGGGGGTTACTGAAAGGAGGCACTCAGTGATTGGGCAGGGTTGTTATTTGTTCAAGGCTTGGGACTAAGGTCAGGGAACTGTCAATCTTCTTTCTTCTTGGAACTTGAAAAATAAGAACTTTTTATTCTCAAATATGAGTGTCCCCCCATTCCTTCATCACTGTCAGTGTAGCTTCCCTGAAAAAACATACACACAGATACCTTCTTACTTTAAAAGGGAGAAAAGATTTCCCTCTTTTAGCAGTTTGCTAACTGCTTTAAGGAAACCATCTGAGGATAAAAAATAAAACAAAGGTAAAGTGCAGAAGTGCCCTGTTGCCTATCATTTTGAGGAAGGGAAGCTGAGTCTTTTACCCATAATTTACCCATTCTATGATACAAGAGTCCGTATAAAATGCCTAGTGGATTAAGTAGGAAGGAAATAGTTGAACGTTTTCATATTTATAGATCCTCCAGAGATACTGTCCTCCATAGGCTCTTAATGTTCAGTAAAAGTTGTATTTTCACCATTAGAAAAGAGCAGGCTATCCAGGGCAGCCAAGGTTGTTTCCACATCATGCACTAACCTCTCCACCTCAGTTCACAATAAGCCTCAGTTCCCAAAGTTTGTGGTAGACATGGAACTTTCAAAAAATTCCAATGACATGCACAAGAAAATGTTATTTCCCAAGAGGGTACTTAAAGGACTTCTTTTGTTGTTTTTGTTGTTGTTTTCATGATTTCTTACAGATTCTACTATAGAAAAAACACTCTAAAAAAATTAAGTTTTTTCAGAACTTTCTTTTTAGTTCCACTGAACTCTAAATTCTAAAAGGACTTCACTTGAGGCAGCACAGCACACATGGGCACCAGCAAGGATTCTGGAGCTGTGTGCCTGGTTTAAATGAGCCCCACCATTTAGCTGTGTAATCTGATTGGGCCTCAGTTGGTGCATCTGTAGTAAACAAGGAAAATGCACCCAATTCACAGAGCAGCTGTGAAGATGAATGTGTCAGCACATAAGTACTTAGTACTAAGCACTATGAGCTTGCTATTAATTAGCTCCAAAAAACTAAAGAAACGTCCCAACTATTGGAATACAGAGTTTTGTTTTGTTTTTTTAAAGGCAACTTAACACAGAATATTTGTATCATACGTTCAGAAGGTCTAGATTCAAATCACTGGGAGATTCCTCCTAATCCTATGGCCTTCTCCAAGCTCAGCCTCCTGCACAACACATTTCCCTAACAGTCTGTATAGCCAAAAGGTAAAGGCCGGGGCAAAACGCTAAGGATTTACCTCCTAAAAGTGAGGGCAATCATAAATTCATCAATAGCATATTGCAAACTTGGGTTCAAATGTGAAAAGTGTCTCCTGAATCTTAGAATCTCTTCAGCTAAAAATCTTAGCGTTAACTGTCAATATTGCCCATAACTAGTGATCAACGCCCATCAGACATGTCCTAATCCTAACCCTCATATTCTCAGCCTCTCTCAACTAGATAGCCAGAAGGACAACCTAGTCTCCTCTCCACTCCTGTTCATCCTTTCTAAACACAGATCTGTCACTTCCATGCTTAAGGACCACTGATTCAGTGCTGTCTTGAGTGAGGTCCCAACTCTAACCGGAAAATAAAACTCATACGGCCCACTCTCCAGTGGCATTTCTAAGCAAGTTACACATACATTACTTGACTTTCAACAACAGCTGAACATGAATGAACCAGTCAGCTTCCACCACCACCCAAACGTGTAGATTTCCTCAAGATCCCAAGAGGCAGAGACTACCCACTCTGAATAAGTAGAAATGAGTTTTAAGTATTCAGGCAAGTCTTCTGTTCAAACTCGAAGAAACTACTTAAAATAATTATTCTGCAACTGTGCAACACGTGAAAGGGCAGTTACAATTTTTGACATTCCAAAGTCAAATGCTGGTAGCTATTTCGACGCAATCGGCAATGGCAGATGAAAATGTTAAAGTCAACACCTGCTCATCAATTATCTATATGTAGAGCTAAATATTGAAGGAATAGAAAATGTGCTAATAGCTGTTCTTCAGACAGACCTTTCTTTCTAGGGGGGAAGAAAAATCGGGTAGACTGAGTTAGTTTCTGCCCTACATCTGCCTCCTCCAGGGAGAGGCTTCCAGGAGAATCTGGCCTCAGGGCTGATGGGCGTTTCTGGTCTTCTTAGGGGGATCTCCGCAGTTTCTTGACCCCTGGGTCCTTCAACCCCCTTCTCCCCCGTCTCTCCCACCCATCTCTCCCTCCCACCCATCTCTCCCTCCCTTCGGTTCCATCCCCCATCTCTGCTCTGTCCTCCCTCTCCCTGTACCCCTCTCCCACAATCCCCATTCCCTTCTCCCCTTCCCCCCCTTTCCCTTCTCTCTT